>JACXIM010000118.1:74578-89732 GCA_014737505.1 Bombus sibiricus | reverse complement strand
GAACGAAGGCATCGCTCCACGAATCCGATGATCCTGTGCCCTTGGACACACCCCGTCATAGTTTTCCTCTGTGGCATCATCGCGACGGAAAGTCATTCTCTCTTGTGCGACCTCATCAGCGAGAAAGAATAACGTCTTTACGAATTTTTCCACGTTTTGTTAACCAAGAGTTGGACTTAGAGTTTGTGGGAACATACATTTGTTACCCCTTTGACCGCGGATTCGTTATAGAACCCATGATCATTGTGATTAGCGTCGCGAGTATCTAATTATCACGGTTGCTTGTCGAAATCTGGAATAATCACATTTGCGCTAGTCAATATCTTCTCTATTGCTTAACAACAATGTCTAATCACGACGCAGATCCGTTTCGCGCCCCTAACCCCAACTCTAATTATAATGTGAATCCGACATATATATATGTCGGATCGTCGTTATAATAAGGGTTAGGGGCGTGTAATGAATCTTCACTGGAATTATCCATCGTCGTTATACAATCGCAGTAACGTTTATTAACACAAGTGTGGATATTACAGAATTGACAAGTAACCGTGGTGATTAGACACTAGTGACAATGGTCTTAGGTTCGATAACGAATCCGCGGTCAACGGCATAATAAATGTACTTTCCTCCCAAAATCTAAGTCTGACTCGTTGTAAAAAAAACGTGAAGTATTCACTGATCGTAAAGACGTTGCTCTTTCTCGCTGATGAGATAGTACGAGAGAGTGTCTCTCCGTCCCGGTGACGCTGCAGAGGAGAACTATGATGGGTGTATCTAAGGGCATGAGATCATCGGATTCGTGGAGAAAAGCCTTCGTTCAGCCTCACTTCGGAAAGTGAGGGAAATTGGCGTTGCTGTTAATTGGTCAATTTCCCTGTTGGTGGTTGAAGAAGGATGCCAGCCGCCCTCGAAAGAGAGAGTTGCTAGCGGAAGCGTCGTACGTTACAAAAGAAGATTTCTCGTATCTTCCCGCAGTAGGCGATAGATTTAGAAGCTGCTAAGACTAAGACTATTTGTCAGTTTGAAAAACCTCAGCTAAATAAATTCTAAGATTTATAGCGGGTCCTTAGGCTAGCTGGAAATATACTGTGAAGATGTATCGACATCTGGCCATCATCATGTCCGAAGAATAGGGTCTTTGTGTAGCGAGCCGCGAGACAGAAACCGTTGGAGGGTTTACTGTCGCGTGCCGCTACAACTATGTTTTTTTAAGGAGAGCTATGCGATTACTCCATATCTTTTAGGGTAAACGTTCATCCCTTGAGCCAAAACTCACTATCACCAGTCTTGAACAAATACAATCGGATTGAATGACGACAATTGCTTAATTACGGCTATGGTAGAATCCAGATTACAATGTTACGGGATTTTCCCAAAGTTCCAAAGGGAATTCCTTTCATTTTCGACATATAAATGGAACATCGATTATCCACCGTCTATTAATGGTCTATGTTACGTCCGGTGACTCTTTGCGTAACTCGGAATCCATCCCTTGGTCGAGATGGCCACTCGCTACGTGAATATAATTAGTTGGACTGTAATAATAATAAGGAATTGTCGTAAAACTAAGCATTTGGATTTGACCGTTTAGGGCATTAAGTGGTATAAAACACCTTCAAGTCAAGAGATTCCTTATGGTTATTGCTCCATCAGGTAAAAAGTGGGGAAACGTGGGTTTTCCCATTTTTCCCGGAATTTCCACCCGCAAGCAACCGGTGGTGGGGCGACCAATACCCAGCAAGAGTTTTCCTCTGCGGCAGCATCGTCACCGAACTTTACTGGTTCAACGACTACAGATCAGTCAACATCTCTGCACTGGGTTCACTACATTAACTCAATCAACATTTCTTCGTTATCTATATCTACCTTTGATCACTCATATAATGAACATTAATATATACGCACCGAGCGTAATCATCTTGTCTACAAGTTGTTGTAATTGTTAAGATATAGAGAGGATTTGGAAAAACAAATAGTTTAAAATTTATTTACAAATTATTCAGCTCTACATGTACGTTGCTCTCTGAAGGACTCGATAACCTACTCGCTTAGTTGTTTATTTTCTTCTGATTACTTCTAATTACTTCTAACGGCTTTTAATAACTTGTAACCGCTTTTAATCGCTTTTGTCTCAACTGAGACCAGGACGTCCTTCAACGCTCATTTACACTTTCACACGTACAGTATAAATGTACCATCTATTTAACAGGAATAGAGAGTAAATTATAACCTGTTACCTCAGCGTTATAATCCATTCAATTACCTCTATTATCTTAAACGAAATAGGGGATCGATCAGTTTCGTGGCGTCGATTGTATAATCGAGAATTTACGACTCCTGTTGACGCGATTCCTCGAGATCGCGTTTCTCCGCGAGCGATTGGAAACAGTCTATGACCAACACTTTTGCACAAATAGTGGACAAGATTTTTTGTCACAGATTTTGTTTGATTTACAGCTTCATTTGCATTCTGTATATAATTGCAACAGATGTCGACCCATTATAAGTCAATGAAATTCGACATACTTTACAAATTATATTTCTTTTATTCTCAGAAAAAGCAATGTAATGTCATTCAACTTTTATGGTGAGCCATAGTTCTAAAAAAATTGCTTATATATAAAAAGTAATTAACTGTTGACGAAATTGTAGAACCATTTCATCCTCTCCATTGGACTAACCGTTGAACTTGCTTAGTTTCCTACTATTTTCGCGAAAATCTCCAGGTACCGCTATAGTGTATTTCTGTCTATAATTGTGCGTTTGTGACAGTGTATGCATCATAATTAATTGCCTGTCATTGATTGCTTATCTTATGTATATAAACGACGGTCGAACAAGTTTAAATAACCTGTGCTTAACGCGCATAGGTGAAACTGTAAAAAAACGTCTACCGTAACCTATAATTCAATCAAAAGGGAATGTCATCAGTATATTGGGTCTAGAATCGGGTTAGACTTCTCAATCGCTTGGGTGAAGTAATAACGATTATCCTATTTTGTAAAATAGTATCAATTATTCATTCGTCTGCTATTCTCGTAAATAATTTGTTAGTATTTCATGTAAGTTTTACAAAGAAGCGCACGGATTAAAATAACTGTTCCAAACCCAATACATTGATGACAACTATTTTTAAGTAAAATGTAATAGACATTTCTTGTAGCCTCACAATGCGTTGTGCATGGAGTTTCTAAGTTCGCTTAATCCACGTTTATAAACAGAAGATTAGCGATCGACGGCTGGTAATCAAACTAACGCATACGCTGCCATAAACGCACAAACTATAAGCGGAAATACACTGTAGCGGTATCTGTAGCTTTTTGCGAATATCTTAAAAACTAAGCGAGTCCGATGGTTATCTGTTTATGAAAAAGTTGTTCAATATGTTGAGCTTTACATATTAAAAAATTGTCGAAATCGGGAAGGACAGAACGGTCCTACAAGTTCATCTAATTGTTTAATAAGTAAAAGTATTAGCAATTATTGATAGTACTAATGGCTCCTATTATGTTTATACTTTAATATCTAACAATTACGTGTTCGTTGATTTTTAAATAAATTAAATGTTTTGGAATAAAATTAATTGTGCATACAAATCTAAAAATTTATAGATATACCATGAATATATCGATATTATAAAAATATAAAATAATGCGTCATCGAATATAACTGAATTTTCTTTGTTCTTTACAGCTTTCCTTTATTTACTTTGATTTTTCTATTAATAGTAATAATATTGTAGTATCGTGAAAAAATCATTTAACACGCTGACTGTGTCGCGTAATAATTTGACAAATTTATTAATAGGGGATGTCGATCTCAAACAAGAGATCGAACTCTTTATTTCCACACACTTGTACAATAAATGATACGCGGTTCGCAACGATAGACTTTAAGTTTTGGGTAATTTAGACTTATGCAGACTGCAGACTCTCGCGGGTGATTTCGGGAGGAGTATTTATATCCTTTTATTTGTTGGAGTGGGGGAAAAGACTTTGGTCGTACGGATCTATCATATGGTTGGATGTTACTCTGGACTTTGGTTGTACGGATGTGTCATGTTTGGTGTGACTGGACGTTACCCTGGCGATCACTCATGATAAGGCGGTTGGGTTTAACTATCTTATCATGTAGTGAGTCAAATTTACCTTGTGACAACGACACCCTTATTCGGGTGTCAGCAAAGTTTCTGGTCAGGCCACGTAACCCATATTCGGGTGTCGCTTATTTGACTACTTGCGAAGGATCGTCGTAGGTATTTGAAAAGATATTCCATAATAATAAAACTGTTGAATTGTTATAAAAGTAATACGAAAATGGTTTATTAAAAAATTATTTTGAATGTAAAACTTTAAAGCATTCTATACATAGCTGAGGTTGGTCGGGACAATTTGGACAATAAGTTGTTGTTTTCTTCAAATTCTTTTGTGCCTTTGTTCGGTTCATTCGACGTCTTTTATTTGCATAATATAGTTTGCATGCGCGTCTAATGCTTCTTCCGGAATCATTTTTCCGAACGGCGATATTATGCTGACTCCGTCGAAGACAAGGATTTTCTGTATTTTCAGACAACCCTAATAATTTTGCAATTAATAATTGTCTAAATATTCTAATATTTATATTCTTCCTTGTTGCAATTTTGTAAACCGTCAAAGCGTTTACAACAGAAATTCCTAGAAGGAGTTGAATGCCAAGTTTTCTGTACCATTTGATTCCTTTTCTAATTGTGGTGGCATAAGAAACCATTTGGTCGGAATAATCTATACCACACTTTCCTTCATTATATTCAACAACAGCTAGTGGTTTTAATGTTGCAGATGTCTGTTGGCTTGAAGAAACAGCACGAATACTACGATTTCTTTTTGTACTTGATACCATGATGGGAGCGTGTTTTGTCGATAAAATTCTCACATTCCGTGTATCTCTCCATTTGAGTACGACAATCCCGTTATCATCTTCTTTGGATACCATCTGCCCTTTACTTAGTTTGCAATGAAGAATATCTTTTGGGAGGAATTTTTTGTTATTCCTTAGTGTTCTCACTACATGGGTCTCGCGGTTTAGGTATGGTATCGCTAATTCATAACTCGTGTAAAAATTATCGATGTATAATGTTCGTCCTTGGTAGAAAAGTTTCTTTGCAAGCTGTAGACGTACATTGTATGCCAATCCTGTTTCTCTAACACCGTCAGCTGATCTACCAGAGTAAATATTCATTGCCCATGTATATCCCGTGCTTGAGCATAATTTGAATAATTTGATCCCGTATTTGTGTGCTTTATTTGGTATATATTGTTTGAAGATGAGTCTTCCGCGCCATGGAATCAACGTTTCACCAATAACAATGTGTTCTCCAGGCGTGAATATTTTTTAATATTATTTAATATTTTCCAGTTTGTCGAAAAGTGGACGTATTTTTCCAAGTTGATCATTATGGCCAATCGACGTATTATCGGCAAAATGAAAGTTACTCAGTAGTAATTTGAATCTGTTTCGTGACATAATAGTACGCGGTAATTGAAAATTATGCAATGGATCTTTCGACAAATAATTAGCTGTAGGGTTTACTTTTACAATTCCCATATATAAGATCAATCCCAAGAATTTTTTTATTTCTTCGGGATTAGTTGGTATCCACTTATGCATCCGTGAACATGGTCTTAGTTCAGATTTATTTAACTTTTGTTCCGCATATCTATTTGTTTCTGATACAAGTAAGTTTATTATTTCATCATCAACGAACAACTCAAACACATCATATGGATTGACATCGCCAAGTAATTGCCTAATGAGGCCACCTGTCTCGGGAAAAGAAAATGACTTCTGCCGACCACTAAATTCACTCCATTCACTAAATTGAATTGTACTTTCCTCGGTATCATCATTTCTTCCTTCTTCCTCAATGACCAATTCTTGTAAAATCTGGTTAATAGTATCTTCATTACATTCAGTATCACTACGATTGCACTTATCAATATCCGAATCAGAATCAGACGATATAATTCTATTCATATTTCTATTTCTAGGAAATCTGATTTCTTCCTCATCGCTACTATCCGAATTTGTGTAAGCCTCGTAAAAGCTTTCTTTTTCACTGCTATCTGACTCACTAAGAAATAAGTTTTCAATTTTTCTTTTCGACCTTGTAACTAATTAGGGCAGAGATTTTAAGTTATACCGTTCGTTGCTCGGCCAAGATTCAAACTGATTTTGTAGAAAGTGGAGAAATGAGAAACAAATGCGAAGGAATGGAAACAAAAGAAGCGAGAGGTAAGACCACCAGTTGAGCGACCCGCATTACGAAAATATCGATAGAAATGTCACGTAATAATTTAACAAATGACTTAAAAAAAATGTCGATCTCTAAACAGGAGGTCGAGTTCTTTATTTCAACACAAGTTTTACAATAGTTATATGGTAGACGCTTTGCGATTCGCAACGATAGGCTTTTTTAATATTCAGGCTTGTACGGAATTATTCAGACTGACTTGGATGATTTTAGGAGGAGTATTTATATCCTTTATTAGTTGGAGTGGGAGAAGACGTTGGTCATATATCTCTGGGAACGAGTAAAGTGATCGGATGTCACCCAGGTGGTCACTCGTGATAAGACACTTGGAATCTGATCGCATCATTAATTGAATTACACCTGTGATAATCTTATTGCGTAATTAGTTGAATTTTACCTGTGACAGAAGCACCGAACAGAGAACGCTTGGTACTGCTGCACGTGTGGCCTGACGGAGATTTTTTTGAAAACAGGCGTGGCAATCAACGTGTTAAGAGAAACCCGATGAACTACAGTACAGTTAGAAAGTGGAAGTGGTCATATGGGATATTATTAAAGCAATAATATATAATGTTTTATTAAATAAAAAATTTATATGTAACTGAATAACTTGAAGTAATAACGTACACCGCTCTATTCTCTTATACATTTGTAGGAATGTTATATTATAAGTTTGTGGAAAACAGTATGATAAAAATACAATATCGTTACACTCACGAGAATCAACTATAAAACTCCGTTTCGCGTATTCGTTACACGCTAATTNCTTCGGCACAACAACACAACGAACCTCACACGTCCACGATTAATTCAACTCTGACCGCATTCTCCACGCTCATTTTTTCCTTAACATACCTTGGTAACGCTCACAACACTCCTTGACAACATTAACTTATCTTGGCAACGCTAATAAACAATTACTCCACACGCCGCGTTCCTCCCCAACGTCACACTATCCCACACATCTCAAACAGGAATGAATTTGTTTTATTGCACATTCAGTCATTCAACACATACGCGATGCGCTCTTTTCATGGCGTTTTCCTTTTGACTTTCTCTCTTTCATTCCTCGCTCGTGCAATACAGATGTATACACATCTCTTTTCTAACAGGTACGTTCGCAGTTCTTCAGGAAAGTAGTTACTTGGAAAAGGTGTACGTGACCATCTCTGGTCATGGACGGCTGCGGAACACGTGCGTGTGGTGAGAATACGAAAACTGTGACAAAAGCATGTTTTAGTGGAGAAAGACAGTTAGTTGCGAGATAGTTGGAGTTAGTCACAGGGGAGCACGAGGAGGGTATGGGTTCTCAGGGCGTAGGACCACACCCTGGGAAATCCCTATGGATCTGATATTATCCTATAGCTGGGTGGCGGCTGGTCAGTGCCTTTGGCTCTCGTCAGCTTGCCGATCCGGTGCCAAGACCACTCACCTCACCTTCTCGTGGGGCTCCCCGTCACCCTGCACCGGCATTGACCGGGATAGGGTGCGAAAGAGTGAGTGGCACCTGGACGGAAATTGCAGGTAACGATTTTGGCGATCAATTGGTCTATATATTATGATGGACAAAAAGAAAGGTGATAAAGTTTACAGTGCAGGGGAGGGGAGGCCCCAGTACCGGCGCAGTTGTGGGTAGTCAAGTGGGTCCCGCTGCGTCGTCATCTTATGACCACGGTCATTGGGGGGTGGACCGTCAGGCTCCCGGATCGGTTTCTGCGCCTGGCGAGGCGAAGCCGTCGGTGCTCGAGGAAGAAAACGAGACCCTCCTGGAAGAGCTTGCGAGAATGGCGGTGAGCGCGCCCCAGGAGTGTCCTCGGTGCGGTGTCTCGGCCTCCGTGTCGGGGCGTCCTCCGAGAAACGGACAGAGCGAGAACGCGCGTCTCACTGTCCTGGAGAAGAGGGTTGAGGAGCTTGGACCCTCCATAATAAGGGCCATTGAAGAGCGCTTCAGAGGTAGGCAACACACCACCAGCACCACCCAATTGCCATCAGGGTGGAGAGTGGAAGGTGGTCGAACCAAAGAAGAAGAAAAAGAAGAAGGAAAAGGTGAAGAAAGTCACAGAGAGGGCGCTGGGGAGCCAGGTATACACGGCTTCACCCGCAGCAGACGCTCAGTTTGTGAGGAGGACAAAGGGCACCCCGAAACCCAGGGCTGCCGCATCGATGGGGACCTCGGCGGAAAATCCGAAAGGTGTGCCGGCGCAAGCGTCAAGAAGACTGTGCTCCCTCGCTCGAGGTGGTCGAGACTCTTTCGGAACACCTCTACTACACCCGCCACGCAGGCCTGCACTGCCCCCCCCCCCCCCCCCCCCCCCNGCCCCCCCCCCCCCACTGACCGCAAACATAGACTCGGCGTTGCTTGCCAACGTCATCGGGACGTTATTCCCCCGGCAAGACGACGACGATGCGAGGGAAGCACGACCATGCTCCACCTGGACGGTGGAATGGAAGAAAGAGATGGATGGCGCCTGCGACGAGCTGCTGGAAGCGACGAAGGGGATGACCTCTCGGGACGTGTCACTAGGTCCAGACAAAGTACCAGGACGGGTTTGGGCGGAGTCAATCAACATCTTGGCTCCCCGTTTGCGACGCCTCTTTACAAGATGCCTGAGGGAGGGTGTCTACTCCTGGGCATAGCGGACGGCGAAACTGGTTCTACTAAGGAAGGAGGGTCGCCCCTTGGACTCACCAGCGACGTACAGGCCGATGTGCCTTCTGGACGAGGTGGGCAAACTTCTCGAAAGAATAATCGCCACCCGTCTGGAGGCCCATATATCGGAACGGGTGCCCAGATGGCACGGTAGCCAGCACGGCTTCCGACGGGGCCGCTCGACCGTCGATGCGGCGAATCGTGTAAGGGCCGTAGCGGAGGCCATGGTTCGCGGAACGGGGTAGCGTTGGCGGTCTCGCTGGACGTAACAAACGCCTTCAACGCCATTCCCTGGGACGTGATAGTGGAGGCGCTGGAACGCTTCGAGGTACCCCCTACCTTGTCGGCTTCATCCGGGCCTATCTAAGCGACATGTGGGTCGCCTACAAGGAGAACAGCGAGGAAGAAGCGTGAAGGACAGTCGAGCGGGGTGTTCTGCAGGGTTCTGTATTGGGACCCATCCTGTAGATCACTGTATCCTGTAGATCCTGTAGACACTCTGGTCCTGGCTGGGGGACGATGGTTTAACGAGACTCTGCAACTCAGTGAGGTCGCCGTGGTGTGCGTGGCTCGCGCCATCCAGGAGCTGGGCTTGAGCGTGTCAGCTGCCAAGTCCGAGGCCATTTGGTTCTTCGACCAACACCGTAGAAGAACTCCTCCTCCTGGCCTCTGTGTGAACATCTGCAGAGAGGAAGTACAGGTGGGGCTCCAGATAAAATACCTAGGCCTCACGATCGACAGCCAATGGACGTTCGGGCCGCACTTCGAGCTTCGAGCTAAAGTGACGACCGCAGCCAACGCCTTATGCGGCCTATTACCAAACATTGGCGGGGCCGGAGTCGGAGTTCGTCGACTGTACGAGGGAGTGGTTCGATCCAGGGTCCCGTTCCGCCGGGTGGGCGGAAGATCTGCCGAGGAGTCGTCGCAGCTTACTGCTGCTGAGGAGGTTGCAGAGGACTACCACCATCCGAATAGTCAGGGGATATCGGACCATATCACACGCGGCGGCGTCTGTGCTGGCGATGTCTCCTCCATTCGAGCTGCTGGCCCTAGCGCTCCGACGGGTGTACCATCACGTGCGCATGACTCGCCATCGGCGAGAGTTTGGCCCCCGGGGCGATCGTAGAAGCTATGCTGAGGGGGCAACAGGAATACATCGCCGTCCGCTCCTACTGCGAGCAAGTCATACTCGCAAAGGAGCGCGCCGAGAGAGAAAGGGACAACATCCATCGAGAGTGCCGTCACGCCGAGGAGGGTCTGAGCCCCCCACCCCTCGGACTTGCACGACGGCGCAGGCAGCGTGGCGTTAGGAGGAGTGGCCCCTCCTAACGGCCCAATCAACCAAGGATGACTTCCGATAACACCATCAGGGAGAAGACGAAAGAGTACCCCGGCAGTAATTCGCAAGGGGTACCAGGGCAATCCTACCAACCGTCAGGACGACCACCGTGGGGTTTTAGTCGGTTTGAGTCCGGCACTGCCCCGTCGTCTCCCAGAGGGCGGCGGGACGTCCGTGAGGACTTCTCCACGTTAAAAAAAAATGTTGGAGTTAGTCACAAGTGATAAGTAGTTAGTTGCGAGTTGTTTGTTGTCGATTGTTGTGAGTTGTGAATTATCACTTAAAAGTTTACCAATTTAATTGTTTTAGTTGTACTACATTAAGAAATAGCTCTCATTAAATAATCATAGTTTCCTGTTTCATCGCGGCAAATACGTCTATAAAATAAAATAAGTGAGTGTAATATGCATGCCATCACGTTTAATAATTCCCTGCAAAGCGAAAATGTAAATCGAGAATAGTCGAAAGTGATAAAAATATAAATTCCGTTCAATTCAACTCAGTTAGATTCAGTTGGGATCAGTTAGGTACAATTCGGCTCATAAAATATCAGGGTAGTACGTGTAATTTTTGTTTATTCGCATATCCGTGTATACCAGTATCTTATAATCAATAGCTCTACTTCGTTTGCTAGTGAACTTGGCTCTCTTATATGCTGAATAGCAATTCTGTGCGCCGATGTGCCACGTGTGCAAGTTTCATGGGAAACGGGTTCTTTCTACGCAACCAAAGGAACAGTCTGTCAACGCACGCAACCGTAGGCCGATAAGAACGCATCAACGAAAGAAACCTCACGCGGAAACCAACGATATATACCGAACGACCATTTCCCGCAGTTTCAAGGCTGGAATGCCCTTATCTCTTCCTGGATTGCTACTGTTCGTCTCGAGTTCCTCCTCATTAGATTTCGTTTCTTCGATGATTCTTTGACCTCGAAACACGTTCACGTTATCACCCAGCAGAGGTACATCACTCACGTGGATGGTACCCCACTTTCGTAGCAACGTGCGGCGCATTCATAAATTCATTTACCTTTCCTCGAGACGGTGCTCCAGCTGCTTTCTCCGTCCATACGAAACTGTCTTCATCGATCCCCTCCTACATTCGTATTAAGAAGCGTTGTCAGATACAGGAGCAAAAATTGGAATGCGTTATAGTTTGATCCTATGCGGACCTACGGTAGCATTGGTAGCTATACAGGATTAGCCTGAACTCAGAACCCACGCTCATGAGAATATTCCGAATAGCAATAGTGTAACGTGTACGCTATCACTACCACCAAATATTGCACACCATCTATGAGCTGCCGAATGCTGATGTTAAATCTGTCGTTTAGATTATTTTGGGACTCTGACTTTTTATCGTTCTAACATAAGCAAGTTCCGTCGTTTGCTAAGTAGTCCAAATGAACCAAAGCACTGCAATACGAGACTTAAATTAATTTACATTTTTTTTAACTGGTCTGTCTGAATATGAATTCTGTATTTTGCTGTATTTCGATTCCTTTTCTCGTTTCCTATTTTTAACATTCTATGTATTTACAGCAGAACGAACAGATCAGATTAGATAATAGCAGTCAATTTTTGGAAAGTGGCCATTAACTAATTTAGAAGAAAATGTTTAATACGTTAAATATGAAAATTACCGAACAAAATAGGAAAAAGGTCTTAATATTTGTAAGAATGTTAACGATTTTATCGTAATTAGCTAATAACTCTGGCAGTTGAATGCAATTTTAAATTAAATAAAATTATATTGTAATTACACTTCAGGTAAGTATAATATAAAATACCAATTATAAAGAAATATTGAGCTACACCAATTTTCTGTTCCTGGGTCAAGCACGGTCGAAAGAAAAAGGAAGGTAGAGTACACGAGCAACAGGAAAACTCGTTATACGTGTGGGAGCTCTAACTAATAATATTATAAAATTGAAAATATTCTCTTCTGTATGTCTTATTAGAAGTGCTCTGTTATGGTCGACTTTTTAATCTTTTTTTGGAAGAAGCGAAATAATATGTAATTCTTAAACCTGATACCCGTTTTTTATAACAGTTTGCCATTGAAAGGAAAACAAACATATTGCATTTCATTTGCTATAATAAAAAAAGTAGCTTTATACATTTTTCATTTAATATTGACAAAAATATTTATCTATTACTTACCTTTATCTCGTATTATATAATTTTCATTATTATTTATAAAGTTGTTGGGCGAGATATGCTACAATTATTCCACCATTCATAATCTGTAATTGTTTCATTCATGTAGTTTATTTCGTTTAAAGTTAAGCAAAGTTATTTTAAAGTTTTATCAATTTACTAGCGATGCACTTACAATCGTCATGTTGAATATTAGGTATCGTAAACGTAGTCATTTACTTTCACAATGAACGACCACTAAGCGATAATAAGGATAATTGTCATAGAATATCAACGTCAATTGTTTGGAAACTGAAATATCTCTCTGGCAAACAAATTTAATATCGGGCTCCATACAGAACCCGAGATTGGATAACCCACTCGTACAGTTGGCGCACTCCACTCCAACTCCGCCAATGTTCGGTACCATGCCGCATAAAACATTGGCAGCCGCTGCTACTTTGAAGGCTAGGAGCTCGAAATACGGACCAAACGGCCACTGACTGTCGATAATGAGTCCGAGATATTTCATCTCAGACCCCATTTCGACAGCCTCCCCAGCTATATTTATGCACAGGCCGGGCGGAAGAGTCCTCCCCCCCCCCTCCAACACTTATCGCAAAACCAAATGGTCTCAGACTTGGCGGGGGAGACACTGAAGCCTAGCCTGCGCATTGCCCGTACAGTACAGGCCACAGCCAGCTCGCCGAGATGCCGTACGGCCGCCTGAAGCAAATTGCGGTCTCTCTCCTTCAGCCGCTATCTGTTTACGCCCAGTAAAATCTCCGTTCCCTGAGTACCACAACCATCCCCTGCGGAGTTGTTTCAGACCTGGATACAGCTTCCACATCCATAAATATATAGACGTGGTCCGAGGGGGATCTTCGGCTACTCTTCAGCCTGAGACCCGTCGAAACGCGTTGGGGGTGTCTTATGTAATGTCCTTAACGAAACACCCCCTCCGTGTCAGACATGCGCTGATTGAGCCCCTGTTTACCAGCAGGAGTCGGCGGCATGGTGCCTAATCCGACAGCGTCCGGCCAATAACGTGTGTGCAGGGATTCCCACAATGCAAAGGGTGGGCATTTAAATTCTCCAGGACGAGCACCTGGAGGGGAAGGCATTGCCCCACGCAATTGCCAATTCCATCTAAGAACTCCTCGAACGCAGCCATGTAACTATTGGGTGAGACGTACACGCTCACTACCACCATCGCTGTCCACTCGAGCGCGACATATCCCGTGCCATGCTCAAGTGGGACACTCGATTGGAAAGGAATGGGATCGGAATGAAGGAATAAGACAGGAGGAGCACCGATCACTGCTCCTAGCAAGGATATATCCTTGCGACCTGGCGACCGAGACCCTGTCATGTCTATTTCCAAGCAGGAGCTGACGCAAGTCCGGCAGGTTATTAACCCACGAAGACCGCCGGTCGGAAAACCCGCGTCGTGTAGGTGTTTAGCCCACATAATCACCCTATTTGCCTACTCGGAAAGGTAGGTTTTGAAGCCTACGTCGTCTTCCTAAAAAGTCGACGTCCACACCAAGTGTCGTATATCCGTGTTCAAGGATAGATATGAGAAAAGGAGGAGAGGAGGAAAAGGATTTGGGATAGCCATTGCTCCATTAGCCACTAGCAAACCAGTGTTTACCAGGCCTCACCAACTTGAAGTGCTCCTCAGAAGCCTACCCTAGCTGCCTGCGGTCACGACAAACTGTAATCATTGGAGGGAACAGATAATCCCCTTTCGCAACTTATGTTGGAACTTCCTACTTTGTCATTTATGAACAGGGTAGAACATCTACTGGGCGAACCTCATTAGATAATTCTTGTGGCAAATTCAATTTTTGCAAGTGAAAGCAAAAGACTTTTGTTCCCCGGAAAACGCTTTCCATTCAATGCTGTCCAGTCGAGGATGATCGCCATTTCTGATTTCCATTTCCTCCTCCAAAACTATCTCTTGCAACATGTCCTTAATATTGCTACCATGTCCATTATATTCTATTTCGTTATCATTTTCGCAATTACAACTTGATAAAATCCTATATATTCCCCTACGCCTCGAATGAATAAATTCATTCCCATCACTGCTCGCCTCACTTGCAATCATGTTCCTTTTAGATTTCACGGACCTCATAATCAACACAACTACAAGCACTATACTGTTCGAGATAAATAATACTGCCGTTGAGTGTGAGTTTGAATTGCCAGTAAACTGCAAACAATATTTTCTGCATATCAGTAATGTTTTGAAATACAAACTTTGGTCGACGTAACTCGAACCTCATACTGCGTAACTGGAATTTCATACAGTGATACGTAAACATTGGCCAGTAGGAAACACATTCGATATTGCTGGATGATCAACGTGTTAATTAGATAATCCCAAGATGTACATAGTAAATGTATCCAAATAATTCTACGTATTCACAATATACATAGTTGCACCTTATTTACTTACCTTCATTGTGCTGTTTATCCATAATACAGTGTAATGTAATAATCAGCAGTTCAATGTACGCGATAATAAATATGTCGGATTCACATTATAATTAGAGTTGGGGTTAGGGGCGCGAAACGAGTCTTCGTCGTGATTAGACATTGTTGTTAAGCAATAGAGAAGATGTTGACTAGCGCAAATATGATTATTACAGATTTCGACAAGCAACCGTGATAATTAGATACTCGCGACGCTAATCACAATGATCATGGGTTCCATAACGAATCCG
>JACXIM010000118.1:0-74565 GCA_014737505.1 Bombus sibiricus | reverse complement strand
GAGTTGCTGGCGAAAAGCGTTGTACGTGAGAAAAGAAGATTTCTCGTATCTTTCCGCAGTCGGTGACAAATTTAGGGGCTGCGAAGACTAAGACTATTTGTCAGTTTGAAGAACCTCAGCTAAATAAATTCCAAGATTTATAGCGGGTCTCTAGGCTAGCCGAACATGTATTGTGGAGATGCATCGACATCTGGTAATCGTCCTGTCCAAGGAATGCGATCTTTGTGTAGCGAGCCACGGGACAGAATCCGTTGGAGTGTTTACTGTCACGTGTCGCTGCTATATTTTTCAAGGAGAGCTATACGGTTACTCTATGCCTTTGTTTAGGTAAACGTTTATCCCTTGACCGCGGCTACGTTGGCGACTGGTTGTCGCCTCGAGCCCAAGCTCATTGTTACAAATCTCGAATAGACACAATCGGATTGAATGACAATTGTTTAATTATGGCTATGATAAAATCCGGATTACAATATTACGGGATTTTCCCCAAGTTCTGAAGAGGCTCCAGTGTTCTTTCATCTCCGACAAATATATTTGAAGCTTACGCGCAGAAACTATAAAATATTATACACAATACAACTTCTTAAATCGAAATACAATTTCGTAATAATGTCATTATCGCACAAAGATGATGTATTCACCTTTGTTACATCTGTATGCGTAATAACAAATATATCGCTCGAAGGATTGACACCTTACTGTCTGATACAATAACTATAACGATCAAGACCACCAAATTACTGAAAAGGAGTATTACTTTCTGCTTCCATGCTCAAAACACCCGAGACAATTCCATGGCACGGTCGTCGCGGTTGATTCTAGACAACGAGAAGCCCCCACCTTTCGTACCAGGACCTTCTAATTTCCCTTTTCTTCTATACCCACTATAATGTATAGCAGTAATCTGGAACCTTTTCACTATAAATATTATTCCAAATGATTAATTTTATGACACAGGGTACTTTACACAAACTTTATAACATTAAAATACATTCAGTGTTTTCTATTTTACACAAACTTTTATACATACATTTATTACTGCAAAATATAAAATTCTATCCTCAAACTCATACACCAAAGAAAAAAAGATATTAAAGTGATATTTGACATCGCGTATCTTCAGCTAACTTACTATAATCTGGTACGTAAGTGGTATTTCCAGTTCATAGGCAGTGATCTAAATGAGGATCACTGAGTCGTAATCTATACTTGGATTTCAAATATTTGAAAAAAGAGATTCACACGAATATGTCGAACCACAATGCGAATGTATTTCAAGAGCACATTTTCTTATTAAAGGATAGCTATTGTTATCAACTAAATTCCAGAAAGCTTCATTATTCCGCTGTGATCTTAATATATCATTTCTTATATTTATAATTTTTAATTCCAAGTTTCCCGGGCTATTAATTTGGAAATAAGCCGTCAGTTTAGTAGATACATCCTCGTCTATAGAGGTGAAAAGATTTATATAAAATGTCGTAAATGAAACCAATTCAGAGAACTTTTGGAATCTAACGCTAAATTCTTCCATAAGTATGCCCAAATGTCATGCAAAATTATTGTTAATAATGTTTCATTTTGTCCATTTCCAAATTTGGAAAATGGACTAAATTATTTCTCAGAAAATGCGAGTTTCAAAGTAACAATTTCTTTTTGAATGAAGTTATTCCACTTATCACTTGAGCGATGTAGTGACTTCTGTCTTGTAATCTTAAATTTAATTCGCTAATTTTTCTCTTTCAAATCGATGAGAAAGCCAAGATAAAATAATCATATTTTGTCTTCTAACTGTGGACAAGATTCATCCCTCGATATTAGAAATTTCTTCAGTCAATAAATCTAAAACCTTTCGAGTCCTTTTCCTCATCGCACTTCCGTGTGAGTAAGATCATTAAGTTCGACGTTCTCTTCTTGTAAGAGTAATTTGAATAATCAGTGTTGCATTGATGCAGCTCTTACCGAATTAATGTTCGTCACTATTTGTATGACATGTTGAAAAGGTATTACCTTTGTACATAACATTTCATGCTGAATTATGCAGCGATATGACGTAAATTTTGGAACTATGTGGTTTACATAACGTGATAAGTCTTTGTTTTGGTTCTTTCATTGCTAGAGCTCCGACGTTTGTAATTGCGGTAAACTTTTCTAATGAAAAATTATTTTCTTTCATATATTTTTTGAAAATTGGAGATATCATTTCCTCTTGTTCGTCCTCTTAAAGGCAGAATCTTGAGGAATTCTTCCTTTGTAAAAAAGTTGTCGAAAAACATCTTCGCAATAATAGCTAATTGAGAAGTGTCCGATGCATCAGTAGACTCGTATAATTGCAAAGCTAAGTAAATGCATTTTTCTAAATACTTTTTCAATTTTGTTTCAATGTCTGTTGTAATAATTTCGATACTTCGTGCTACTGTTTGCGCTGCTAGTTGCATCGTATCTATTGCTATTATTATTTCATTTTCATTCTTATATTCATCCAAAGGTATCTCAGAAGTTAACAACGTGGCTTCTTCTACTAAATCTTCCTTTACTAAATCACCTAGAAATGTTTCTTTTTCTTTGCTAATAAGATATTTTAAAAGAGTTTTCTTTGACTATGAAGCTGGTTTTGTGAAAATATTTTACTGTTTAGCTATAAATTCATTTTCAGCCCATGCATCCTATTCTTTTTACTATTTACAGAATTTATTGGCAAATTTGTATTAAAGCTTTTATAAGCAGTGTTGAGGTGTCTCTCTACGTTACATTTTTAGCTACTGCAACACTTGCATTACACATAGTAAAATATATGATTCTTTGTAAAAGTCCCTGCAGAAGCGTACAAGTAAATAAACACTAGTAATAGAGGAAATGAAATTTGACTATTGATAATTTTAAATAGGGAAGGAAGCCCACTGACGATTCTACCATCAGCTACACAAGTTACATTAAGCACATTAAGTAATTTTTCATAGTCGTTATTGTTGTGTAACATAGGTTTGTCTAAACGGAAAACTATGTATGTTCGAAATTTACGCTGAAATCGTCAAGTTGTCTTTTAAGAATTTAGAAGGCCAAATGATTGAGACATACTCTAATTGAGGCCTAACTAAATGTTATACTACAATGAAATACAATAATTTGACCATTAAAGTACATAATTAAAGATAGTAGGATAATTGTTACGAAATGATCTGATTAGATAGCCTCTAGCAAAATTGAGATACATTTTGTTTATTCTATGCCAATCACAAATCTGATCAAATCACATTGGAATTTTGTGTGTGTCGCTCATATTCGAAATTCCTCTAAAAATATGGAGGTCATCAGCATATAAAAGAAGTTTGCTATTAACAGAAACATCAGATAAATCACTGATAACAATATTAAAAAATAATGAGCCAAGATGTGACTCCTAAGGAATTCCAAAGGTAGCTTTTATAAGCAAATATATACAATTTCTTATTTTAACAATTTGTAACCGGTAAGGTTAATCTTAAGGTTAATTAAGGCGTAATACGTCAACAAGTTTCCCTTACATCGAATAGCTGAGAGATTCCATAGTAGTACTAAATGATCAAACGATTCGTAGGATTTCTTAAAGTCATTAAAAACACAATTAATCTGAAAATTATTTTCTAAGTTAGTGGAAATATAATTTAGAAATATAATAACATTGATGATGGCACAGCAACCTTGAATAAATTCATGCTGTTCCCCAGCAAATAATGCCAGATGAAATATTACCAATGTCACGTCTCGCACTCCACACGAGCCGCAATATAAGACAGAAAAGGAATACATCATAACTCGTGAATAGCGCGAGCCATTACTCTGGACATGCGTAATTAAGAACAGAAAGCTTAAAGGAAATAAAAGATACGGCGACTATGAATACTTTAATATCACGATAAATCAACAAACAAATACACAGCAATATTATTGAACAAAACCTAATCTAAGAGTATCGAAATCGAAACAAGGAACAATGAGACGCTCGCTGACACGCACCACCTTGCGCGCGCTCTCCCCACCACAATACCTAGTACGATAAGCAGACAACGGAAGTTGAGGGTCTATGACCTTCTCACGTAGCACTGCCACGCACCAAGGGGGTCAAGTATCGGTATCAGCAAAGGTAACTACGTGTCAAGGAGTACGACTTATCATCAGCAGAAATTGAAACTGCAAGAGGAGTGCAATAGCAAGGACTTCAAAAAAGGAACAGAATGTTCAGAAACATTCCGACGAAAACCACATCAGCGGAGAAAAGAAACCCTAACACTTTTGGAAGAACACCAGCAAAAACGAAAATTTCAGTGTTCGCAGAAACAATTACGTGCCAAAATTCCGCGTATTCCTGGAATAAACCGTCACATGACAATTATTCCATGATAGTTTTTAGTATAAATAACCATAACCACTTAGAGTAAAGGGTTAGTCAGTCAGTTCGGAGTTGAGTAGAGAATTGATCGTGAGTTAATATCAAGTTGAATTCAGTTACAGCAGTAGTTTTTGAGAAGTTGAGCGTTTTAAAAGTCAGAGTTAACATCAAGAATTCGGTCTTCAAACAATTATACTTAGATTGTTTAGTGCGATATTTCCAAAGTGCGATCGACAATACATATGTAGCGGTACTCGACACCAACTAGTGCCGGACGACGGCAGCGCAGTGGTTAGCGCCTTAGGTTACAAACGTTCGGGACCCGGATTCAAATCCCAGCGACCGCATTCCGATTTTTCTTCCACGATACAAAAATGAGAAGGAAAGCAGCAGTATCCCAGCAGTGACATCTACGCCAGCAGTGCCATCTACACCAGCAGCAGAACTTATCTCAGCCTCTACACCAGCAACTACAACTAACTAACTATACCTATATACCTCACATATAAGCAAGAAAACTTTAATCCTTCCCGTGCTAGTACTCCTGGACACAGCCAAAACGTGGAGCCATTTACTAGTCGCATTGTTACGCTAGTTGACGCTACTATTACCGTCATATAAACGAAATAGAATATCAAGAATGCAACAGTTTGGAAATTCAAAATAGTGCTGTGCTTTAGAAAGGCGCGACAAGATTTGAATCTGTCCTATACAATCGTTCGCCTCGTTTCGAAATAACGAACGAGGGTCGAATTAATCGAAATAGTAAATTATTAATAATAAAACCAATTATTAATAATAAAACCAAGTTTATTGGTAACGACATTTTCAAAGACCTGTGGCGGCATTGGACGACGGAACTTTCCGATGGCTTCGCGATGCAAAGCATAATATCATCAAAGCGTAAGGCAGACATGCCTAATGTGCCATTGATATCCCTACAGTCCTTCCGCCGAATATTCGGAAGAATGCGTACGCGGCAACGACTATTAAGCTGGGCATAGAAACGGGCTATAGTTTCCGACATCTGAAGCATTTTCTAACTTAAGAATAGGTGTAACTAAGAAGGTCTTCCGACAAGTTGGAAAAATTCCAGAATTCAAATGAATTCTGGATGAGAATTGCAGAATTTGTTGAAGATAATCCAAACTACAACATTTAAAACTACAATATTTAAAAAAGATAGGAGGAACGGAATCATATCCTGAGCCCTTCGTATTATCCAAAGAATTCAGTTTAGAGAATATCAATAAGATATCAATAAGATATCTCTGATATCTAAGATATCTAAAATATCTGATATTCTCTGATATCAATAAGAAGGCTAGAGGTAAATATCATTTGAGGAAAATCAAAAGACAAAGTCAGAGACATAGACACTGTGAAAATGAACAGTAAAGATATCGGTAATACATTCGTTATTTATAACTATTTCAGGTTGAATCGACAGTAGATGAAGTGTACAATTTGAACGACATTGACATTAAATCCCATTGGACGTTCGGCATTGTTAACATATGTGGAATAACATCCTTCAGTTAATTTCTTACATATACATCATAGATTTGAAAAATGTAAATAGTAAACGAATAGGAGTCTCCTTATAATTTAGATGGGATCCCCGTTTAGCTGTCACTAATTTAGTCAATCGTGAAAAAAATTATTTAGGGTATTTTGAACTATTATAAGAATAATTTAATAATACATACGTCAGTAGCAACAGGTAAGCAATTGTACGACATGTTCGCTCCATTATCGACGTCTATTATGTTTTGTAATAAAATTATGATATTACTATAATACGATATGAAACCTTTATCCTAGAACATGTCTTACAATAGAGATGACCAGTCTCTTGGTCAGCGCCATGCTGGCTCTATCACGTACACATACTCATATACTTTTTGAACAAAATAAAGAATCTTAATCTTGGCATCTTAAAATAACATAACATAAAATTTTTATTTTAAAACGTAACCTTTTAAATATCTAGATGTTTTGGTTGACCTATTGCTTTTTTTGAGCTTTTATTTTTACATCTGTTTGACTATTCCTAAAGCCTATTGCATTTTCTTCTCACTACCTATCCTCTGTTTAGTACTGTATTTAGTATGCTTCTTACACTATTATTACTAATAGATAGTGTGTTTTCATTTATTTCCTGTTTAACAATCTTGAATTTATTATTATTCGAATCGCGCATGATGTGTTTCTTGTGTTGATTAACAATCCTTTCCGATTCTGTTAAAATGTTACAAGATATTCCCGATTTATCAAACACTTTATTTTTCTCATTTTGTATTCTAAACTCATCATCAACTGAGAAATCCGAAAGAGTTTTTGTTTTCCTGCTAAAATACTTTCTTTGTGTGTTCAGACAAATCGTCTGCCCCACAATTTGTCTCTGTTTCATAATCATTGTCTTTCGTATTTTCATAATTCATATTGAACGTTAGTAAATATCTATATTCTAATAGGACTCGATATGGATCTTTATTATCAAATTTCGCCTTCTTCAATATACGTTTAACAGTCTGAATATGTCCTTCGACCATTCTGTTACTTTGTAGAACTTCTTGCAAACGAGGTGGAATTCTTAAAGTTTTTTCTAAAATCACTAAATTTTCTACTTATATATTGCGTCCTTCCATCAGACTGTACAATCTTTTATATATTGCATTTTGAAAAACTAGACTTGAATTTTGTGCGGGGCTGTTGCTTTGTACGCTAGAGTTTGACACGAATTACGCGTAAACGATACAACACTGCAATGTGTGACGGATGATGCTGCTCTGTACGCAAGCACAATGGAATGAAGTTTTTGATAATTAAATTATAATTTTTCTTAAAGATATGATGCATATATTTTAACTTTAATAATTCACTTTAATAATTAATAATATAATTGAGTGTGATGTATTTTAAAGCACGGTGCAGCACATAGACCCACGTCACAATTTTTACACCCATAGCGCGATAGTGTTTTTCAAATTGCTCTTCGGTTTCTATTTGGTGGCGATATTTTGAGGTTGAAGATTCTTCTGGAATATTTAGAATAGTGCCGCGCTTTAGAAAGGTGCGACAAGTTTCTGAATCTGTTCCATTCAGTCCACCACCGTAGACCACCGGAATGTCATCGAGACGAGATTTCGCGACAAATAGGAGACATGTTGAAGAAAAATATTATAGAAGAATCCGAATCCCCTTATAACTCTCCGGCATGGGTAGTTCTGAAAAAATTAGACGCCTCAGGAAAACAGAAATGAAGGATAGTTATTGATTTTAGGAAACTAAATGAATTCACAGAACAAGACACTTACCCTTTACCTAATATAGACGACATTTTAACACAACTAGGAAACGCAAAATTCTTTTCGGCACTTGATTTATCCTCAGGATTCCACCAAATTCCAATGAACGAGAAATCTATGAAATAAACGGCTTTTTCGACACCGCAAGGGCACTTTCAATTCAATGGAATGCCATTCGAACTTAAAAACGCATCCGCTACCTTTCAAAGATCAATGGATAGAGCCTTAACTGGATTTGTAGGAAAATATTGCTTTGTTTATTTGAACGACATAGTGATATTCGGCAAAACGATTCAAGAACGTAGCGAAAACCTCGCGATAGTACTCCAGAGACTCAGAGAATTAGGACTTAAGTTACAACCGGACAAATGTGAATTCGTAAAACCAGAACTAGAATACTTAGGCCATGCAGTTACAGTCGAAGGAGTTAAACCAAACCCCAAGAAATTAGACGCTTTAAAAAACTTTCGATTACCCCGCAATGCCACGGACGTGAAATCATTCTTAGGATTAGCAGGTGATTACTACAAATTCATTCGAAACTTTTCTAAAATCGCGGAAAGCCTTACAGACTTAACAAAAAAGGACACACCATTCCATTGGACTGACAAACACCAGACTAGCTTTGATACTTTAAAAGACAAACTCTAATTCCCCAATATTAGCTTACCCAGACTTTAACAAGACCTTTACTTTAACTACCGACGCAAGTAACAAAGGACTAGGAGCAATACTGTCACAGGACGGTCATCCTTATTATTACATTTCAAGAACTCTGAATCCATCTGAACGAAACTATACCACGACGGAAAAAGAACTATTAGCTATCGTATGGGTCGTGAAAAGACTTAGACAATACTTGTTAGGACGACGCTTCATTATTCGAACCGATCACCAAGCTCTTAAATGGCTACACAATTGCAAAGACCCTTTTAGCAGACTGATTCGTTGGAGACTTAAACTCGAAGGATACGACTATGGAATCGAATATACAAATGGTAATGATAACACAGTTGCAGATGCTTTATCTAGAGTTCACGCGATAACTCGCGACGAAGTAGTTAACCTCGAGCTAGTAATTGATCAGACTAACTCATTCAACGCGTGGTAAGACAACAACGAGGCTCTGAAACTCTTAGAAATTAAACCGAATGACCAAACATTTTACCAATTAACTCGAAACGATTTAGGAGAATACGAGGAGACACTTTAGATCAGAAGACTTTACAAAATTCTTAAAGTTATAACAAAAATCGGCACAGGAAATAATGACTTTACTGAATGAGAGAAAACGCAAATTAAACTCATGCTAATGTATTTTAATGACACGTACAAGAAAATTACTTATACGCCCGACCCCATCTTAAAACTAAACGAAAAAGAAATATTACAAGCAATAAAAGAAAACCATAACGACACCGTAGGACATTTAGGGATACAGAAAACGTATCAACGGATCAAGGATAAATTTAAAATCTCCAGACTTTTAGAAAGAGTAGAAAATTTCGTGAAAACACGCGACATATGTCAAAAGGAGGAACTAACGCGTACCAGGCCCAAAGAATCCCCACAAATCTCTGACACGCTGCTTAACCCCAACGACAAAATCGCTATGGACATCATAGGAGCGATGACGAAAACGAAACGCGGAAATCAATACATACTTACGAAAAAAACTTACGAAATATCTTATACTAGTCCCACTTAAAACGCAACGAACTGAATTCATAATTAACGCGCTCATTGAACACTATATTTACATATTTTCGGCAGCAAAGACGATCCTAACAGACCAGGGACAAAATTTTGTTAGCGATTTAATGACGAAATTTGAAGAAGCCTTTAAAATCAAACATATCAAAACAACTTCATTTCACCCATAGAGTAACGGATCCCTCGAAAGAACGCATGACTCAATTAAAGACTTAATTCGTACTGCATTACACGACAATGACAAAGAATGGGACGAAGTATTTAATTTCATTTGTTTAGGATACAATACCGCGAAACATGAAGAAACAGGATTCTCTCCCTTTGAATTGACCTTTGGACGAAAAGCTAACTTACCTTCCGCAATATCCAAATTCCCCACACTTACCTATGATGATATGTACTCACTTTGGCAAAAACAGTTGAATAAATATTGGGAAACAGCTCACAAAATACTTATTCAGAATAAGCAACGATACAAGCGAGACCAAGAGAGAAAGATTGTTAAAACTCAGACCGTGTTTAGGAAGAGAAACTTTGTTTTAATCTGTAACGACCATAAAAGAGATAGGTTGGACATTGAATGGTTAGGACCCTACAGAATCAACGATGTGAAAACTCCTTATTACATTATTTCCATTGACAGTGTTAAGAAAAAGATACATGCTAACCGATTGAAAACGTACTTTTTTCAGGATAATGCCGATTCTAGCTGTATTTTCGATCAATCGCGGGGAGACGCGGTCGCGAGAAAACGCGTCAATGGGAGTCGTAAATTCCCGTTACGATTGCAAGAATCAACACCACGAATAGATCGATCCCCTTATTTTGGTTAGGATAATAGGGATGATTGATGTAGTATAACACTGCGATTAACAGGGCTATAAACTTTATATTTTCAACGCTTAATACACTGACGAGTTACACCGTTATATATAATATAAAGGACGTAGACGATGTTCGGAGATACGATATTCCGATAGATGAGCAATGAATGTACTTTCGTAAGAGCGAGGCCCTCGTGAGGTAACAGAAGTAGCAAATTGAACAGACTCTAGTGACTGCTATCTCGTGTTGAGAACAAGTAAGGTTCGTTCTTGTGTGATTACGGAGGAAAGCTCGGTGTGGGTGTGTCTTTTGAATTAAGGACGTGGATTCGTTGTTCACACTTTTCGTTAGAAAGTGAGGGTAACGGTCCGCGATGCCCATTGGTTATAGCCAGCGTTAATAAATGACGATTGGAGGAGGAAGCCTCCGACCGACGTGACTCGGGGTTGACCTTGTTCATAGGAAAAACCGGCTTTTTCGTTAGACACTTATCCACTTTTTCCGTTAGGTAACTACCCGCTTTCTCCGCAATTTGTAAGGACGTGTAATAAACCCAAGGACCGTTCTAAGTACTAGCTATATACCGAAAATATTTCGAAGATCAGAAAATCCTTCAGGACAAACAGATTAACTAACAAACATGTGTGGAAACAATGAAGTTAAAAGTTAACGTTTTATGGTGGGTCTTTGGATTTATTGAGGATCGGAAGGACGGTGCGGCGGTCAAGCAGCGCGGGATGGAGTGCAGATGTCTTGCGCGACGTAATACTAACACTAGTAATACCCTTAGTCAGTTGCCTTAAATTCACGGAATTAAGAGAAAGCAGCGTATTTCATTAGAAGAAGCACACTTATATAGCGAGAACGTTAATATTATTATTGGTTTAGAACTTAGTAGTTTGCATAATGAGCTGAATTCGCTTAACACGGTCGTCGCCCAGCGTGATTCGGCTAAGTTTCCTGCGGGACCCAAATCCGACCGCCGGAACGCAGAACGTAAATAAAGCGACAAGCGGGAATTCATTGTTTATCGCCTTCGTTTATTGTTTATCGCCTTCGATTCATTGTAAAGAAAAGATTATTTAGTTCTGAAATGGAGAAAGCGATAAGCTTTCCAGCTAGAGTATTCTGAGGGATCTCATGGCAGATATCTCAGATCTTTCATTTAATCGAGAAGCATACTTGTGAGACGTACATCAGTGATTTTTTCGTCCACAAAATGTTCAGTAAACAGTGTGAAAATATATTTGAAAGTGAGGAGAGTAGTGATGACGGAGTCTACAACTATTGTTCGAAGTGCCCAAAATCACCCCAAATGTGTTTGGAATGTTTATACAAATACCATGCGATATAGAATAATGTAATGTAATATTATCCAGAATATAAATTAATAAAAGGTATGGTATAATGTGTTTTTAATATTTTTATGTTGTATATTCTATATATAATATCACACCGCAACGCCCGAAGTTCCACAGATACATTCTACGACGATCCTAGAGGACTAACCAAGGGGGTATGTCACGACCGGCACACTTCAAAACCGATGGGCCAATGACGGAGATAAAGATGTGGCGGCACTCGGCAACAATGTATAACGCCGAAGTGCCTAATGAGCCATCAATATCCCAACGGTCCTTCCGCCGAATGTTCGAAAGGCATGCGTGGCAACGGTCGCGGATGCCTAACAAACGCGTGGATAGTGGGGATATTGAGGGGCGACAAAGGAAAAATAATTGAATCCGATCGAAAGTCGAGTTGTAAGAGCTTCAGTCTTGGAAAGTCACGGCTGGAGCTCGGAACTAAATTATCATTGTTGTAATCAAGGTGTTAGTGAAGAAATTCTCTTTTTTTTATTTTCATCTTCGATTTCTTTTATTTTACGTGACAGTAGTGTCGCTATTTAACGTTACCAACGGAACGATCCGTCCTTTGAATTTTTTGTTCGAAGCGTCGACCGATTTGTGTGTTTATAAACGCGATCATCATTTTCGTTCCTTTTTTTGCGTCGTACACCGTCTTCGCGCAAGCAGCACCTGACTCGGTTATCATAGCTCCGGTGAGTGTCGCAGCGATTATCGGGTTCAGAGTGTTCGTAAAGATAATAAATTGTTAATAACGGAATTACTTTTTGTTATTCCAATCACTGTAAGTATGGAACGTATATCAATACATTAGCAGATGTATCAGATAAGTATTGATAATTTCATAAAAATAAATGTGACACAAGAAAACGCGATATATGCATCTTAGAGTAATGTCATAAGTAAAACAAATTGCTAGATAATATTCGAAATTTGAAGCAGTGGATAGTTGAGATTCTTCCGATTAAAATGAGTTCATATACGACACGTCTACTGATGATAATGGGACAAGTAATACGTACATCTTAAAAACTAAAGATATTGCGGTCTTTATATTTTGTTTTTCTTTTTCATTCCTTCTTACACTTCTACCGTTCATTTACGTCACATAGTACATTTATCAGAAAAAATTGTTACATTGGGTTAATTTTAACACTAAACCTATCGACACTTCGTGTATACCTATTCCTATCGTGTACAGTCAAAATGACCGATGATTAAAGAAGTAATAGTTTTTATGATTTAACTTAGATAATGTATATAAATATAACTGAATGTATATAAAATGATGAACTTTCATGAAATTTCGTCCAAATTTACTTTCGTTTAATTTCAATTATAGACTTAGATAAAATTACACTTTTATTTATGTAGAGATATATCTTATTCAAATTTGCTGCATTTTTTACGAATTATGTTATTATCAAAGGTACATTTGCCGCATATATATTTCTCGTACCTTGAACAGATTTTCGTAGTTTTGTCACCTTTACAATTTTTGCACGACAAGTTTTTTGTAGTAATGAATCTGAACTTGTTGATAGTTTTATTGTATGGTATTTTCCCGCGATTCTTTATATAACACTAATGTATGCACCAGGTATATAACAATTTTGTGAATTCTCTATAGATCGGTCCCATACTGTAGATATCATTGCAAATTTATTGGTTCGTAAACGTTGACTTCTTTCGCTCTTCTTATCAAATCGTACAAACCTCATAATTTCAGCAAAGTCATTCCTGCTCATTGCTTTTAAAAAATGCAGGTCCCCAAATTTTATTTCACAAATATAAGACATCTAAATTCTTTTTATATAAGACATCTGGTTTTGTTGTATCTAGCTCGCACTTAGTCCCCAATAATCTAAATGCTTCTTCTTCCGCGCATCTTATTATGTGATCCCTTATACGGTGATCAATGATAAGATAAAATGTCGTTTTTACTTGTCCTTTCATTATATGCCGTTTGGCATATGTCCTACCATATGATGTCCTACCAGGTTTGGGACTTGCATCTATTTCTTTTCAAACTGTTCCATCGGGCTCAATTTCGATATGTTGGTTCTCTACATCGTCTCACTCTCTGCTGTCAACGATAATTTCTTTCCTTTTTGCCCTGGACGTGAACGTTTGTTTATAATATTCAACTCTGATTCGGTTGTAAATAGCTTTTCATTTGTTGAGATAGGCTTTTATTTGTAGTTATCTTATTTATTTTAAGAGTAAGTGAAATATTTTATCGACCGGTCAAATTAACCGCCCGCGGTAGACAGGACAGGATACAATCTTTTCTTAGGGAAAGAAAAGCAAACTAGAGGTAACTACCGAAAAATATATTGTATGCATGTTTTATGAAAAGTCATAAATTATGAAGCGATATGATAACGTTTAAATATGATTAAATTTGTGTACAAATTTGAAAACGGACAATTTGACCAACACTGATAGGTTTGCTGTTAAAAGCGAGCGATACTATAAATAAACCTGAAATTTGCATCCTGTTACTTACAACAAACTCTCTTTAAATAATTTTTTTGTCGTCGCAGATAACCAAGATTTAACTCAAAATTTAAATCCTATAATTTAAATGTGCCAAATATATATTTAGATCACTCATGCATAACCTTCAAATTTGGAGGGAAGAGATTTATTATAGATATATAAATATACACACTAAATATTTGTTATTCGAATTACACAATAATGACTTACCTGTAGGTTAAGAACCACTGAAGTAAACAATTGTTTCAAGCGAAATTGAATTTTTCAGAAATATGGCAATTGCGCGAGAGACGTAACAGTCTTCTAAGATGCGATTTGACAACTATGCTTTTGGCAGTATTTCTACCATATTGTATATACCATATTTCTACTTCTATTGACTTTACCAATCTTGGCCTGAAAATAATTGGTTTGAAAATAATTCCTGAATTTACCACCGTACATCGCAGGGGGCAGGGCAAAAGCTTTCTCTTTTATACGATCGGTATTTCAGAAAGTGCGACAAAAAGTTTTATAAGGTGACACGTCTATTCTGTACCTCGTCGGTTATTCAGGATTTGGGTGATTCTCAGTTTTCGACACGGACAGCACATCTGCTCTTTTTGGCAAGTTAGAAATTCTCACCTCGCAAGTTGTAAGATTTACAATGCGGACCTCGTCGAGAGGCTAAGTGGCACCCTTGACGGGTGCCCTAAGTGTTTGATGTATCTGCTCTAAAGTAAACCTCTTGTCCTAAACATCAACACCCGACGAGAACGCGACACTAGAACAGGACGTTACGCTATACACCCTCGACCATGTACACACAAGGTGGACCACATGAGATACGCCCACGATGGTACGACAATTACAGGGTTGGATAGAAATAGATTCCCATCTCGCAGGAAATAGACAAAGGACACCCCCTGGGCGGAGAGCTAGAATGTAAGCATAAGTCAGTTATCAAGCACGAGCCATCAGGCAAAGATCTAAGTTAAACTCCGTTACGTACAGTATATACACTTCTGTGTATTACTAAACAATGCAAATAAATCAACTAAACACAAGATTACTCTGCGTCTTTAACCTACCTCAACTTTGAGCGATAATATCGTTCAAGGTCCTTGACCGCAACCGAACAGTTGCACCTGGCTGAGTTGATAGGTCGCACCATTGATGGTATTATCGGACTCGTTCCATTATATAAGATAACAAATGTTTAGTTCAATTAATCGTTTTTTGGTGGAGTAGGTCTAATAACAATTTATGGTAAACCATTAAAATATCTAATTGTTTTATTATTATCATTGGCACTCCGCAGTTCTACCTTGAGTTTATTGAAATAAGTCCGTTGTTTGATTGTTAAATCCTGAACGATTCTGAAAAACTCTATATCCTCGTGTTGTTTAGTATTAATTTCGGTATATCGGGGGATGCAAAAAATAAATAAGCTGGACGAAGAAAATCAGTAGTCCTTCCTTCTACTCTTAATACGAAAATTGCCAAAATCTACAGTAGGAATGATTTTCGCCAAAATACTGTTAACTGCATATTAATTAATTAATTTGTATTAATTTAATTAACCCTTAGAGTGCTGAATACTCGAGGCCTATGCGGTCCGTACAGACAGCGCGCGGCCAGCGCTGACGATCGTTGTGGACTTAATACTTTTTCGCTAGACTGAACTCTGTTGATTCACTATTCAAAGCGCAAATCGTAAAAAGTTGTAGTAATTCTTTTGCACGAGATTAAATGATTCAAGAGCGTTATTTTTTAGTATTAATTATTTATTATAAACATTGAAATATACAATAAACTAGAATTTGGATAATAAACTAGAAAACTAAATTTTCTAACTAGATTTTCGTAATGTGCAAATGACTGCGAAAAGGAAATCTTTAATTTATCGATTACTGGTCGTATATTTGCTAAAGGATCGTCACTTGCAGTATTATTATCGTTAAAATGCAACATTTGTAATAATACCATGTATCGATCTCGTGCCATTATTTTGCGGAAAATATTGCTTTTCAACAGTTCGTCCGTAGACCAATATTCTCTCAAAGATAGTTTCTTCGAATGCGGCATTAGCATTGAAATGCATTTACATTTATCTCACACAAACGTAATAGTATTACTTCTGCGTAGGTGCTCGGAAAACTTGACAAACGCATATATGCGTCCTTAATCCACACCGATGCCATTCGCCAGACGCATATATGCGTCCTTAGTCCACACCGATGGCTTTCGCCAGACGCATATATGAGTCCATAGCACTCTAAGGGTTAATTAATTTTATTAGTTATTTCTTACAAGCACAGCTTCTTCGTTAAAGTTCATAGCAGATTCCAATGTAGAAACTCTATTATTAACATTAATCAGTCCATTGTTTAGCATTTCTAGATTTGATTAGAAGACTTTTAATCCCTTCTCCAGTTTCGAAAAGTTCAAAGAAATTCTTAATCTTCTCAAACAAATCGTTGTTATCGGTAATGTTTCGCTACATGTAAGAAGTCAACTAACATCCATAAGTGAGAACAGTGTTGTGGACAAAAACTTTCCGAGTGTTATTTACTGCAAGCAACTAGATCAGAAACCGCAGAGTTGTCCTTCACAGATGACTTTTTTAGACATACTCTATGACATACTCTAAGCGGAAAAATGATGAGAAAAGGTAGAAAATCACAAAGTCCGTTGATTGACATTGAGCAACACTCCAGTGTCAGTGAAAATAATTGGCGCACATGTACAAATTCAAGGTATAGGAAAGTAAACACAGCGCTGTAACCGGCAATATACAGAAAAATTAGAACAGAAGCTGGAGCAAACAAAAATTTAAATAAAATTCTTATGTTACGTTTTATTATATATAAGTGAATAACAATTAGAGTAATGTATGACATTAGAATAATGTACTGTCAATTAAATAAAAAGTTACATAGAGATAAATTGAAAATATTATAAATATTTTTCATAGATATTATTCAGTATGAATATGCACTCACTATGTCCACATGCTTATTTTTTCTTTCTACTTCTTTTTTGTGTTTCCATCTCAATCCTATTTGCTTGTCTTTCGTATTTTCCTTTTAATTTTTCTTATTCTGCCAATTAATTTTTTCTTGTTGTAATATTGCTTCCATTTTTTCGTATGTAACAGCAAATGGGACTGTTTCTTTATTTCTAACTGCTGGAGCAGCCATTTGTGGGCAGAGCAGATGTTCATGCCAGGAATCATCCACATTTGTGTTGATTAAAACGATCTTGCCATTTTGCCTGCATTCTGATGTAGGTACTATTTACCGTCGTATTATTATGCTCATCAATATCAATGTTATTATTTTTATCTATTAGTACAAGATTACGTTTTTTATATATGTTAACTACATAAACTACTACACTCAATTACTTCCTCATTTTCTAGTACAGAATCATTCATAAAATGATTTACCATCAAGTTTTCAATAGTTTCAAACAGAATTTTGAGATCTTCATTTATGGATTTTTAAAATATTTTGTAAATATAAATCTAATACCCTCCTAAATATCTGTGTTTGCTGCTATTGCTGTGTTTCAAATGATGAGGATGCATCTTGTTTAAATGCAAAATTATCCTCTTGTCTTGATTCCTTTTGAAACTTTCAACATTTTCATTGTTCAGTGATTTTCCTCAGCTAAAGTTTTTTGAAAATGTCTTCAAACAATCTTACGGTTTCGATCGATAATTCAGCATCAATGATTTTATGGATCGTGACATAATCATTTTTACAAAGATTTTGTTTTCCATTTGTACTTATTACAAATGCGTCTATTTCTTGTCTCCTTGAAATACATTTTTCATAATTTATTCGACCAGGCTGAAATGGATATAGGCCACATATTATTTCTTCTGGCTTTATATCTTGAAAAGCTTCACAAAATAGAGGAGCAAAATTTGCTTTACTAATACTAATTACTAAAAAATTTAGTTGTTGTGTGCTTACATTTTGCAACTACTGTTTTCTAACTATTTTTCAATAGTCGAAAAATTGATACATCACATGATTGTAATATATGAGCATTAGAAAATAAACAACAAACAAATATAATTCATTTCTCAATGCAAAGATTGTAAAGGTCTTCGTTTATATGTGTTTTATGACCATTCACAAGTAATAGTACCGGGAAAATAGTTTTATTTTTTATAAACAAAGGATAAAAAAGATTAGCTATGTATTTGTAAAATGTTGCTCTCGTTTGATCACTTCGACCAATTGCAAAATGAGCTGATGCAGAATTAACTATATATTGAAAAATTTTTTTGTGTCGACAAACTACCATTGGATTAACAGTTTCTCTTTTGGCAGAAAAAATACATACAGCAGTGATACGCTCTTCTTCCGATCTAGAAGCAATTTCATACACATTTTCGTACCTGTTTCGTCACCACAGCTTTCCAGATTTTGAATATGTTAATAAGCCTCCTTCATCCGAGTTAAATGTTCTTCTAGGATGTTCGACCGATTCGCGGGGGACGCGATTATAATACTGAATTAACAGATTACAATATACAGTTTTTATTCCAACAACTTCTTCTCATAGAATAGCAGTTTTGATATAACAGTTAATGTGTCGACTGATATAAGTTAAGACATTGAAAGAACGGAGTCAGTAATACATGTGAAGATGGCGACTGATCAAAAAACACACTCCAGTCATGTTCTGTGACGGCGGTATTTATACTGAACCAGTGATAGTCACTGTTCGCTGGTCGCTCCACCACCGGTCACTTGCGGGTGGAAACGAACGTTGAACATAGGAAAATCCCGCTGCTCCATTTATTACTGGTTTGAACAATAACCCTAAGGAATGTCTTGATTTGAAAGATATGTTGTAGCAATTAAGGGCCTTGACGGTAAAGTAAAAGTGTTTAGTTTTATGACCGTTTCTTAGGATTATTGCGGTCCGATTAATTATATTTGCACAGCTAATGGCCGTCTTAACCAAGAGATGGATTCTAGTTTATATAGAGTGTCACATATAGAGGTACGTAACATAGGATATTGCAGAATTTCTTCTCTATTAATAGATTTCGAATAAGATTCCAATTTGGAAAATTACTTCTGATTACCTACTTTTATAACTGAGGCTCGAGCCTTTGAAATTATATCAATTTTTCCTATCTAATTCAGGGATATTGAAAACAACTCCATCCATTTTCTACCAGGTCTACCTTTTTTAAATGGTGTACCGCGATCTGTTTATTGTACTGTAACTCTTATTGTGTCTTGTACTTCACAAATCCATATAGGAAAAACAACTCTGGTTTTATCTAAAATCCACTTCTCACTCCGTATTTCTTCCTGATTTAGTACGGGTAAAGAATCCACTTTCCTTTGAAGAGGTACATGCTTCTTTAATTCATTAATAACCCTAGAAATAGTGAATACCTTATATGCTCTATTGACATTCACACAATCATCTTTTATTGCTTGTATAGCGGTTTTTAATTTTTCTTGCGTACATTTAAATCTAATCTGTTTTCCTTCCTTCTTTCTTCTATTTGTAATTATTCTAATAATTAACTTGTAACCGTCTTTCTTTATTTTTATTTTATTTTTACTATATATTTTATTTTATATTTATTTATATTATATTTTTTATTAATAATTTATTAATAATTTGCCGACTCTAAGGATGTTAATTTTTCTATTCTCTTTCTACTATGGATTGTGGAAGTTACGGTTGCAGTTGGAGTTCTCATTAGGTTTCAGAGGAAGAAGAAGGTTTAAATCAGAGCAGTTTGGCAGATAGACAAGTAGGGATAAGTGAAGTTGACTTGACATTGCACCTTCCTGGACGAGATAGCAATCTGTGCAAAGACGCAGCAATGAGAACCTGGACGATGCTGGGAAGGAGCAATCCAGCAGCACTAATCTGATTCCATCTTTTTAACGTGTGAGCCCAAAGGTGAGCACGCACTGCAACGTTGTGCAAAAATGCTAGTTTAGCATGAAAAAAATCACGGGTCTCCAAGTTTGTTTCAATCGATTCAGAACGCGATCACTGTTAGCTTCTAGATGTAACATTTTCAGGAGAAATTGTCTTGCTTAGTCACAAGAAATATTATGGACCCCATGCCGAATATTCAGTTAAATAAGATCGATATTCCGATACCTGTTGACCTTGTTCTAGTCGATCTCCTGATCGGCGCTAACTTTTTCTGGAGACTACTATGTATCGGACAACACAGGAGAAGCGCAGAAAATTTACTTTGGTAGAAAACGCTTTCTGGATAAGTGTTAGCGGATAGTTTGGATTGTCCAATCAAGGGCGCTTTAACCTGTTATACGATTGAGGCTAGGTAATTTAGGACAATCATGCAAAAAAACCACGAAACGCTTGCTGAATATGGAACGAAAATTTATAAGAAATTCTGATCTTCGAATGTCCACTCCGAAGCTCTATTGAATTACTGTACTTACCACATCATGCTGTACATAGGACCCTAATACTGTCACAAAACTGCGCGTGGTATTTGACGGGTCAGCGAAGATCTCTTCTGGCGTTTCGCTTAACGTTACGCAGTTGGTAGGTCCATCAGGTTCCCATGACGTGGAACTCCGCGGTAAACCCCGATGGATCTGATATTTTCTTATAGTCGGGTGGCGGCCAATTGTTGCCTTTGCGCACTTGTCGCTTTGCCGATGCGGTGCGGAGAATTTCGCAGAAGTTGGTGGGCCTATACCTGTTAAGACCACTCATCTCACCTTTTCGTAGGGCTCCCCATCAGCCTGCATCGGCTCTGACCGGCGAGAGTGCGAAAGAGTGAGTGGCACCAGGACCGGAATTACTGCTGACGACTTGACAAATTTTATTAAAACAATTATGGATATGGCAAGTAAACAGAATAACGCTTACAGTACTGGGGAGGGAGACCGCACTACCGGTGTAGTTGGTGCTAGTCCAGTGGGCCCCACTGCGTCGTCATCATACGATGACGGCCGTTCGGGCCTGGATCGCCAGGCTTCCAGATGTGTTGCTGCGTCTCGTGAGGAGAGCATTAGTAGGAGATAAGAGATGGAGGAGGAAACGAAGCCTGCGAGAAAGGTTACAAGGAGATCGAGGAGAATAGCAGACAGGCCAGAGAGCATGTTCTTGGCTTCGGCCATGATCTCCGACGCCGGTTTATCCGTCGGAACATCCGTGGCGGGAATCTCGTAGGGACGGGTCAGATCTGACGACGAAGAGTTGTTGGCCCCTGTGAGATCGTTTCTATCGGTGAGGCATAAAGAGGGAGGAAACGACGAATGACTCATTTCTCCAGACGTACCTGAAGAGCTGGTTCAAGTAATAAGAACCACCTTGGCAGCGGACATCGGCGTGAAACAGATACAGCGTGCCGAGGAAATAATAAAGATAGCGGTAACATCTACCAACGTGAAGGGTACTTACATGAAAACCCTGAAGGATTGTCATAGGGCTTGTCACATCGAGGAGATTCTGGGACCTCTTCGGACTTACACGACGTCCATGAGGATTTCCTTACGTGAAAAAAAAAGAGAAAAGTTGAGGCTAGATTGGGGAGCACGAGACGGGTATGGGTTCTCGCGGTGTAGTACCACGCCGTGGGAAACCTCGATGAATCTGATATTGTCCTATAGCCGGGTGGCGGCCGGTCGGTGCCTTTGCGCATCTGCTGATTTGCCGATCCGGTGCGGAGAATTTCGGAGAAGTTGCTGGGCCTATACCTGTCAAGACCACTCACCTCACCTTCTCGTTGGGGCTCCCCGTCACCCTACACCGGCTTTAACCGTAGTAGGGTGCGGAAGAGTGAGTGGCACTAGGACTGGAACTGATGGTGACGACCTCGGCGAAATTTAAATAAATAATATGTATAACAAACGTAAACAGAATACAGATTACGGTGCAGGGGAGGGAGACCCCAGTACCGGCGCAGTAGAGGGTTGTCAAGCGGGCCCCGCTGCGTCGACATCGTACAACCGCGGCTGTCCGAGGGTGGACCACCAGGCCCTTGGACGTGCCTCTGCGTCTGGTGATGAGAAAGGGAGTGTGGATAGTAGGAGGACGTCCGCAGATTCTAATGTATCGCGTACCAAAGTGAGCGAGTCTGAATACTTTGGGAAGGAGTTACCGTTGGAGCGTAGAAGGGAGAGCTCTGGTGATGAAAGGTCGTCGCCTGGTTCTTCCTCGTTGGCAGGGTTGAGGAAGCGCCCGCATCGAAGGATCGCCTCATTCCAAGACGACATCACGGACGAGAATTCGGATCTTGTAATCACGTCAGCTTCCGAGAAGAGGAAGAGAAATACTGCCCAATCGTTGGAGTCGGATATGAGGAAAACAATGGTCGGCCAGACAGTTGCCGAACTTGACGCGAAGATAATGCGTCAAATGAACGAAGTGGAGTGGATCGCGTTCACCTCCAAGAACTTGGAGTCGATGTATATCAGGCGATTGATAATTGCGTCCCGTAAGACGCGGGCGGCTAGCGCTATGCTTCGAGAGCAAATAGTCGCCACTTGCGAAACTACGACGCCGACCAGTCCTCTTCGTTACCGCCGTAATTTCAATGGCGACGACAAGGGGGCGGAAGATGAGGGAGAAAAGGACTCTGAGGCGAGCGCACGCATGTGGGAGAGGCTGTGCGCCCTCGAGAGTAAGGTGAGCCGCCTCCAAAAGACGGTGATGCGGCTGACGCAGGGGACAGAGATGGAAAGAAACAAAGATAAAAAAGAGTGTGCGGAAGACCCAACGGTGACAGGGACAACAGCGAGAACAAAAATGACACCGGAGGTCCGAACGACAGACATGGGCCTACCTCGTCGATGGACGTTGAGCCATCCACGCTGTTTCGGCGAGGCGGGGGGTGACAACGCCGTTGACGACGATGATGAAGGAAACAGAAGATCCGATGGTTTGGGGCCTCAGGAACTGCTGCAGAGACTCGAGGATCTGTTCCGCCGTATGATTATCGAAGTGCGGCGTTGGCTGCTGCCGTGGCAGTCGCCATCGCCTACTAAAAACAAGGGACTGGTACCCTCAGGTACGTGCATCCTCCCTTTCGAGAAATCCGTGAGGTTGCGGTCGTATTTGGGGGAGGACTCCTCGCGATCGACCATCGAATCGTCGGAAAACGAGGTGGACGACTTCACCAACATCGTCGATTCGAAAGTGGGCAGAAGAAGAGACAGAAAAGAAAAAAACATCGGCAGCCGAACGGCCACAGCGGGGAGCGCGGAGAAAACCTTAGCCCAGGTGGCCGCCCAACACTCGAAATCCGCGAAGGGACCAGGGAATTGCAGCGGTGGAGAAAGAACAGGAAAAGAAAATAGACGGAGAAAGAAAAGAGGTGGCGGAAGTAAGAAGAAGAACAAAGTTAGAGAGTCGGAGGAGTCGGGCGCGGTTTGGAGCGACAAGGGGGCGAGCGCAAGCCCACGTAGAAATATTGGGCCTAACCTCCCCCAAACCCCACGGTGCGTCGCGGAAACGCACACCGTGCCGGAGAATTCGGCCTTCGCTTGCGCGGAGAGTTCCGAGGGAGATCAAGCTGTCCGATTTGAGCATCGCCAAAGTTCTACTCAAGAGGGTGATTGCGATGGTCGTGACTTTTGGGACCAATGGTGAAGAGGCGGGTCGCAGGAGCTCGCTTTTGGCCGAGAATATGGCGGGCGTTCTTCAGGGCTCTCCCACCAGGGGGTGTCCGTGCCGCAGAAGACGGCGGAGTTGAAGCTGACTCGGCTCGACATCTCGGCCACCCTGGAGGAGGTGGCGGGCAATTGCCACGCCGGCGAGGTCGACGTAGGCGAGCTCCGAATCACCCTGCCGGGCCTTGGTTCGGTGTGGCTCCGCTGCCCTTTGACGGCGGCGAGGAGGATCTGCAGCGGCGATGACGGCAAAGGAAGATTGCAGGTGGGATGGTCGACGGCGAGGGTTCACCCACTCCCCGGGCGCCTGGAGACTGGTCACGTGCGGCAGAATTGCGAGTCGACGACAGACCGGTCCGACCGATGTTACCGGTGCGGCGAGCTGGGGTACTTGCCAGGAATTGCTCCACGCATCGCACCCCAATAATGCATCAATTGATAGTGGAAAAAAAGATAAAACCAAACTAGTAGGCGAGCTGAAACATTTAACCTAGATATTGATGGATGCAGTGGAAAGTATCTGCTGCCTAAAAAGACGAATACATCTGGTTTAAAAAAAGGACTCGGAGATAGTTAAAATTGAAGGAATGATGGATGGATATGCTACGTCACTGACTGAATGGACTAACAAGCCAAGGAGAAGAAAGATAACGAGTGGTAGGACGGACAAGAGAGTAATCTCCGAGAGCAGAACTTCAATGACACAGACGTTTCCACGCTATACAGACGAAATGAACAACAGTAAGGAAACCCTAATGAGTAGGAGGGGAAAAATGATCGAAGTGACGAAAAGAAAGCAAATTTCACCAACCGAGGAGAAGAAAGAAGAAAATAGAAAAGGGGTGAAGCCACATATGCCGATGTATGTAGAGCAAACACTGGAAATTAGATAACGCAAGAAGATGATAACGGGAATTGGAAAATAGAGGAAACAAGGAGAAGGAAAAGGAAAGAAATAGAGAATTCTGGAATAGTAGAGGTAACTAGTATTGGAAAGGTAAAAAATAAAATAGCAAAAAAGTAGAACTGCTGAGTGGATCGAAACATACAGAATTTGAATGAAGGCCAGAATGGCACTGAGGGAGTCTACAGGTGTCAGAAAAACTAGGCAGGGAGATATTTCAATTGATTTAAAGGGGTATTCTAGTCTAGAAGCTTGAATTTGGGGCTGTTTGTGAAGCTCTCTACAAACAAAACAAAAAATATTTTTACTATCCATTTTGTTATCGTATGTTTATTGATATTTTAAGATTACATAAAAAATTAACCGAAAAAGACTCAAAAGCCACAAAGTTATGAGCTGTCAAAGTGGGGGGTCCAAAAAAAGGGGTGTCCTGGCGTGCATGATTTCAACCCTTCTGGTCATCTGAAACAAAAATGCCGAACGGATTCTTAATTAGTATAGATGCCGCTACAGCATGAACCTAGGAAATATCAAAAAAGAATTTTTTCACAAAATGGCGGCGGTTCGAAAAAAAAATTTTTTCCACTTTGTCAGCTCATAACTTTGTGAATTTTGAGTTTTTTTCGGCTAATTTTTTATGTAATCTTAAAATATCAATAAACAAATGATAAAAAAATGGATAGTAAAAATATTTTTTGTTTCGTTTGTACAAAGCTTCACAAACCGCCCGAAATTCAAGCCTCTAGACTAGAATACCCCCTTAAAATACAGAATATTAGCGGCAAAGGTGATAGAGGACATGAGAAGAATGACTGAAGAAAGACTTCAACTGATAGCATTACAGGACAGAACATCCTTAGAGATAAAATATATAGATCCACTGTTAACCAAGAAGGAATTAATAAAGGAGCTCAGTAATGAGTTGAAAATTAAGGAAGACAATTGAGTCGACATAAAAACGATCAGAACAACAAAATGGGGGACACAGCAAGCGATTGTAGCAATACCATCGTCATGTATACTTGATTACGATAAAATAATAAAAATTAGATCATTATTAACAATCGCTACAGCAAGGATAATACCAAAAAATTAGGAAATGTTAGAGATGTCATATGATCGGACATAAGACTAACCATTGTAGGGCTATATGTCCGGGTAAGGAATTGTGCAGGAAATGTGGTAGCAGCGAACATAATATCTCGTAATGCAAAAAATGGACCACGTTGTGCAATGTGCAATGAGAGAGGGATAGTCTATATAAAACAGGTGATAGGTTCACTGGTATTCCCTACATATAGGCATACAATCAAATAGGTCAGTGATATAAGGAAAAATCAAAATTACGTTACGAGTTCATTAGCGGGTCAAGATTAAAATCTTACAAATAAACCTAAATCGCTGTAAACTGGCACAAGATTTGATGTACCAGTACGCCTACGAAATCCGAGCCGATGTGGTTATCATCTCAGAACCGAATAAGCAACAGGCGTACTGGTATAACAATACTAAGGGCGATGTGTCCATATGGGTCACGCTCTTTAATGGTGCTCATCCCAATGATAAGACAACAATGCAAGACGAAGGCATGGTGGGCGTAGAAATAGCTGACTGGTACCGCGTGAGTGGTTATTGTTCGCCCAACATCAAGATTGACAGTTTTTACACTTTTACGAACAATTTAGACAAATTAATAATTTCAATTTGAAACGAACAAAATAATATTATCATCGCCGGCGACTTTTACACCAAAACCACAGCGTGGGACGGTGATAAAATATTAAGTTGTCCGATAAATTTCTTTCGTTTTATAAGGAAATAATAGACGCACAATGTTATTTTGTTTTATATTACTTTACTGAATTATGCACGGATATAATAATAGAAATAGAACGAAATGGATCATACATAATTCAATAAAATATTATAAAAGAGTAATTGTTGTTGAACTATTATCACCATATGGAGCGAAAGAAACTTTTCGGACAACCTAATAAATAAAAGGGGTAGAACCCTCATGGAGATGCTGATCAAAAAGAATATCATGCCCGTAAGAATTGATAAGAAGTATACATACGAAAAAGGAAAGAAAAGAAGCTTTCTAGACGTAATGAGCGCGAGCTGCAAATTAATTAAGTTTTATAAGAGAATGGAATCCCACTAATTTTTAACTCATTGGACCATACATACTTAATATATAAAATTTACAAGAAATCAAGGTATAACAATAGAGGACATTTTAAGTATACGAAGGAGGCCCTGGATCCAGATAATTTTATTACAAACTACGACGAGAACAAAAATAATTTATTAAATCTTTTTTAGCCGACAGGAGAAATCAGGAGGAATTTCTCCAAAAAGTAATATAAGCTACCTGCAAAAACGTACTAAAGAAAGTTTACCCACCTAGGGGTTTGAAGAACGCTAACTATTGGTGGAACGACGAAATTGCCAATCTGAAAAGAGCCGTACAGAAACACAGAAGGACAGCACGAAGAGCCAACAAGAGATCAGACGGTAATGAAAAAGAGCTAACCATAAAATATAAAGACAAGAAAAACGAACTGAAAAGGATGATACTTAAAAGTAAAAACCAGGCGTGGAAGGAATTCACCCTACCTTAGAGCTAGTCCCATGGGGAAATCCTATAAAAGCATAATCAGCAATTTAAAAAAAAAAAACAAAAAACCAATTGATAACCTAAATACTGAACAAAGGAGTAAAATAATAGAGACGCTCTTCATCACCAAAAGAGATAAGAAAAGCGATAGTGGAAAATCGATGGACAGTTGCGATGAAGGTGAAGGAGCCGATAACAGTTCCACCGTCCTCATGAAAGAATTGGCAATAACCGTGGACAAATTAAATACGAAAAAAATGGCAGGCGTAGACAGTATCCGTGGAAACATTATAAAATTAATATACAAATATAGACCACACGACCTACTTAATACGATTAACAATATCTACAATCTAGGTAAAATGCCCAGAAAGTGGAAGACAGGTAGGGTAATCTTGTTAACAAAGCCAGCAAAAGATCCCCTCCTCCCAAATCGTATAGGCCTATCAGTATTTTGCCATCAATGAGCGAAGTATGGAAAAATACATAAAAAGATACAATAAAAAACACTTGCGACAGGACCCATATCATAGTAAATAATATGGCTTCCGTAGAGGCAGAAGTGCGGTGGACATGATCATACAAGTTAATAAGTTTGCTGATTTATGCAAGAAGAAAAATCTAAAATGCATCATGATGTCAATCTACGTCAAAAACGTGTTCAATACCCTTAGGTGGGAAACAATATTAAGTGAAGCGAAATATAGGCAACTGACATTTAAATTAATGAGATTACTACATGACTATCTGAAAGACAAAAAAGTCGGAATTAAAGTGAATGAAAGAGAAATAAAAAGGAAAATATATGCGGGAGTTCCCCAGGGTTCTGTAGTAGGACCATTACTATGAAACCTGATCTATGACGAATCAAGTGATGTAATGGTGCTGGAATGCAAGTAGCAACGGATAAAACAGAAATAATATTAATAACGGGTATGAGAATACCCAAGATAATTAATGTTAAAATATAGCAAACAAGTATTTCATCACCAGCGAAGCTATAAAATACTTACGTGTCACGACCGATAGTAGAAGGAATTATTTAATACATCTTAAATCAGCTTGTTGCAGAGCCAACGGCATAGTGGGAATGATGAGACGACTCCTACCAAACGTTAATGGCCCTTGCAACATCGTACGAAGGCTCTATTACAAAGTCTGAGAGTCCGTAGTACTGTATGCCTCCCCCGTATGGGCTGATGCATTGAAGTTTACAAGGGATAAATGGATTTTATAAGAACACAAAGACCTGCACTTATATGTACATCAACAGCATATAGAACTGTCTCTTATTCAGCACTATGGGTGCTAACAGGGAATATGCTAATACACAGTTACGTCAGAAGATGTATGTGGCAAAAAAAGAGGTATACACTGCATGTGTCACAGGTGAAATTTAACCAATTATGCGATCAGATTCCCAAGTGTCTTATCACGAGCGACCACCTGGGTGGCTTTACCCGTTCTCAGAGATATATGACCAACGACTTCTCCCACTCCAACTAATAAAGGATATAAATATTCCTCCTAAAATCATCTAAGTCAGTCTGAATAATTCCGAACAAGCCTGAATATTAAAAGGCTTATTGTTGCAAATCGCAAAGCGTTTACCATATAACTATTGTAAAAAATTGTGTTGAAATAAAGAACTCGATCTTCTGTTTTGAGGTCGACATTTTTTTTAAGTCACTTGTTAAATTATTACGTAACACATGCATCAGAGAGTTTAACCAGTAGCGGACAAAATCCGTTGAAAGAGGAGATTGATAAAATAGAAGAGATGCCAGTAGAAGATGGAATGACTAGATATAAAAATAAAAAACACATCGATCATTACACCATGCAATTACTCACCGGATATGATATTTTTAACTATTACATGAAGAGAATAAATAAAGAAAATTCCAGCCAATACTGGGAATGTAAAGAAGATCCCGAGGACGCAGAGCACGCACTGCTCAAATGCCCAAAATGTATAGTGCAACGCACGGCAATAGAAAATCTCGTCGGAGAAAACATTAACACCGGAAATTTGATAAATTATGTCACAGTTAATGACAACATATGGAAACAATACCAAATACTTTGTGGTACAATTATGAAAGCCAGGCAAGTTAAAGAAAAAGAAATCGAGCTCTCCAAAAAACGTAGGAATAGAGAATAATCTAGATAACATAATAATTATTTATAAAGTGTATGAAAGTGCATAAAATTTTACATGATTAAACATACATTTATTTATTTATTTAGTTATTATTTATATATATATTAATCAAATATAAAAAAATATATATTAATCATAGAATGAACGCACATAAATATGTCACGCTGATGTAATGCCTAATAGGCTGTGCAGGCGTGATTTAGTGCTTAATAAAGATTAGGAAGAGGAGAGATTTTTAGTGAGTATTGCGTAACCATCTTGCCGAGTCCCACATAATCCAGCAACCCATCACTGTGTATGCGTAATTGCATTTTCCCCTCCTCGCGCGCGCAAAGTAAGGTTGGGATGCAGGGCCACTGACGAAGAAGAAGAGGTACGCATAATTGACACTGCTGACGAAGGAGACACACCAAGAGGGAGAATGAAAGAAAAATAAAGTGAGAGTAATCTCTGATATAAAGTTATCGGAGGGAAAAATTCTGCCCTTCCTTATGAAGGGAATGAAGGAAGAAGAGGACCCGTCCACTCCAAAAAGGAGTTTAGCTAGACGCCCAATGGATATGAATAGAGGATGGTGACGCGTGACTGATACGCCGGGTCACTACTCCGAACATATTAATTACAATACGCCCAGTGCAACTAAAAACATCTTAACGAACCAGCAACAAAGAAGAATATTTATAAGAAGAGAGTGAGTTTAGCCGAGACAGAAAGCGAGGCAGTAGATGATGAAAGGGAAATGAAAGTTACATTGGATGAAGAGGATGATACTATCACCATAAAAGTGAGAGAACTGAAGTCCCTGGAGGAACCATTAACCCTTTCACTTCAAGCACCGGATATCCGGCATCCATATGATGTATATACAAGTACCATCTGTGGTCATGATGAATTCGTCGTTATCGGCAGAACATTTTCTGTTGATTTTATTGATGTATTAGATTAATCACATATTACAACTACACTTTCGTGTTACATCAAAACGTATTACTTAATATACATCAGACATCAATGATCGTTTACTGTTTCATTCCAAAATATCTATCGAATCCAATTCGAATCGAATTCGACAGTGAAACGATAGCTCATATTCGTTTTTCTATAAGAATTAGGAATAGATCGGCTTAAGGTATAATTCTTAATTTTTTAAAAATTAAAAGTTGTAGGTTAGGCTTTGTTTAAAAATTTACTTAGGGACAGTTTAAACCCTTTCAAAATACATACAAGAAATAAAGAAAGTATTATGTTTCAAAACAGAATAACCGATTCAGAAAATGATTCGAACTCGGAAAATGAAAATAATTTCAATTTGTGTAAAAGACGACGAAGAAACATATGCAGCACATCGGAATCAGAAACGGAATTAATTGATGATGAAGCTAAGGACGCCTATTGCAACATATCATGGACATCCAATAATTTCATACCAAAAATTCATCAATTTTCCTCAAAAATGTCGCGAATGACAAAAAAATACGCAGATCTTCCAAAATTATAGACTACTTTGAGCTGTTCATTTCGCAAGAGCTCGTAGAATATATTGTATCTGAAACAAATTACTATTGGGCTCAGAAGAGTAATAACAATCTAAATACCTAAGAAAAAAACGGCAGTAGACGAAATGTACTGGTTCTTTGCTTTATCACGTAACAAAAAATTAACATTGCAAGAGTACTGGAGTAAGGATAAATATGTACAAAGCAATATTTTTGCTGAAGTAATGATCAGATCATTATCTTTCGTTACTACGGATGATACATTTTTCACATGAACTTGGGCACACTGATGATCGCCTAAGTAAAATAAGAAACATAACTAATACGCTGCGAAAATCGTTCAATGACGCGTTTCACCCTTTTCAAAAACTTTGCCTTGATGACAGTTTGTTATTATATAAAGGTCGCTTGCCTTTCAAGCAATACATTCCGATGGAAAGGAACCGCTTTGGCATAAAATCGTATATGCTTTGCGGTTGTAAAACAGGTTATGTACAAGACCTAATAGTTTATGCCGAAATGTCAACGATTACAGAAAGTGAAAACACGGGAATTGGAAAATCGGGGGAAATAGTTTTGTCACTTTTGAAACCGTACCTAGGGAAAGGTCATACACTCTACGTTGATAATTTTTATTCAAGTCCCGTGTTATTTACCTTTTTACACAATGTATGCGGGACCGTGAAAAAACAACGAAAAGGAATGCCGAAGATTGAAGAGAAATTAAAAAAAGGAGAGGCATGTTGTCAGTCTTCAAAAAGTTTGTTAATCATGAAGTCAGTTCTGCCCGAGCAGCCGAGCTAAACGGACGTGTGAAACAGTGCTTCAGTAAGTGCGACAAGTGGGGAAAACAAAGTGACTAACGACAGCGCCCATCGTCAAATGGTGGAAAATCCAAAATGCAACAAATACCACCAATAAAAATAACAAACAAAGGCGAAACATATTTTATAAACAGAGCTACAGATATAATAAACCTAAATCAATCACTAAACGAAGATCAGGATTGCTCAGCTACAAAGGAAATAGAAATGGAAACTACACAAAAGAATGATGAGAATAATATCAACAACGAACTATCACACCAGGATGAAAGATGGAAGGTGGTAACTTCCAGCAAAGAACGAAAAATAACAACAAGCACAAACGTTAGGAAAGCTACAGAAGCAGAAAAGCAACAATGGCTACAAGAAATTACTCTCCGAAACTCCTTCAGCGCACTGCCAGAAGAGAAAGAAACAGACCCAGCCGAAAAACCAATAACCCACATACCCAAACCACCACCAATCTACATAGATGCCCAAATAATAGACCCCCTCATTGAACTACTGAACAACACGGCAGGAAAAAAAAATTGCAGCATTAAACAACTTAAACTGGACCAGGTAAAAGTACAAACTAACACCTCAGAAACTTTTAGAAAAGTAACAAAAGCACTAAAAGAGAAAAATGCTGGGTATCACACTTACCAACTCAAAACTGATAAAAGTTACAAAGCAGTAATCAGAGGATTACACCCAAAGACAAATACAAGTAACATATGCGAGGAACTAGCCAAAATCGGACACCAGGTAAGAGCAATTAATAACATAACCAGATTTGATACTAAACAACCATTACCGCTATTTCTAATAGAACTTGAACCTAAAAATAACAACAAGGAAATTTTCGAAATTAATAAAGTTCTAAACACAATAATAACAGTAGAGCCACCTAGACATAAAAAAGACATACCGCAATGCATACGGTGTCAGCAATATGGATACACAAAAAATTACTGCCACTGAAACCCGGCGTGTGTCAAATGCGCAGAAAAGCACCTAACAATAAACTGCCTATACATAGGAAAAATAAATGATGTAAAATGCTACAATTGTAATGGAAACCACCTAGCTAGCTACAAAGGCTGTATAGTCAGAAAACAACTGCAACGTGAACTGTTTCCGCCACTTCGAAACAGGACATACAATAACTTTCACGCACAACAGGATAGCACAGAAACTGAGACAACACCAAATGTACAGCACGTAACGAACATTAACCACAGTAACACTAACACCTTTGGTAGCCGAAGCTACGCGCAAGTAATCAACCAATCATCACCCTTAGACAACCAAAATCAGAACAATAACAACAACAACGCTACAGAAATCAAGGAACTGCTCAAAAAATCCATCAAAAACACCGAAATGCTAACAAAAATGATAAGCGAACAAAACGCAGTTCTCAAACAGCAAACGCAACAAATCACAGTCATGCAACAACTACTTACAAACGTGCCAAGCAAAAAATAAAAACGGACATGTTGAAAATGACAGCCTGGAACTCAAACGGCCTACAACATAGGGTCCTAGAAACTAAAACATTCCTGTATAACAACGATATCGACATGCTACTTGTTTCAGAAACACACTTCACTCCAAAACGCTACATGAAAATACCATACTACACCATATATGATACCAAACACCCCTCAGGAAAAGCACACGGAGGGACCGCAGTGATAATAAGAAACGACATAAAACACCACTTACACAGTCAAGTTAGTAAGGAATATACCCACGCAACCACCGTTACAGTACAAACTAGCAGCAACCACTTCCAGTTGTCAGCAGTATATGTACCGCCGCGACACAAAATTACAACACAAATATGGGAAGAGTACTTCCAACATTTAGGTGACAAGTATATCGCAGCGGGAGACTGCAACTCAAAGCACACACTATGGGGATCAAGAATTACTACACCTCGAGGTAGAACCCTGGAAAAATACATTAGAAACAATAACCTCAATATATTATCCACAGGAAGACCGACATACTGGCCGACAGACCTGAGCAAAATACCTGACCTACTCGATTTTGCAGTTACAAAGGGACTAAACGCAAATAAACTAAAAATAGCACCCAGCCTCCCATAATAATTATTACTTACATTACAAATTACAACATTCGATATTACAAATATTCGACGAAGGACATCAATCCGGATAATTTTATTTAAAAATTCGGTGAAATTAAAAATATCTTTGTTGAATATATAGTACATTTGTTTTGTGCGTGCGAGAGTGAGGGAACGTGGAGCGAAAACACACACAAGTATGCATCTCCTCCATAGTATGTATGTGAGCGTCGCATGATGGCCTAGAGGACTCCGTTGAGAAAAAAGAGAGAAGCGCAGTGTGAAATCTCGTGCCCTAGGCCTTCGGCGAGTAGCCCATGTGGCGAGCAAAGTTTTGTGAATATTAGAATAATGTTATTTGCAATACCTCTCCAAAGTCCTCTCGATACTTTTACAAACTTATTAATGGATTTTACAACCGACGGGGGAAACTAGGAGGAACTTCTTCAGAATACGATCGAATACAAATGTGACGCTGTCTTACAAAAAGTCCATCCACCTAGGGGTAAAAGGAACGCTAATTATTGGTGGAACGAAAATATAGCATATCTTATAAAAATAGTGCACAAACATAGAAGAAAAGAGCCCAAAGAGTCCGCAAGAAACCAGATAACAAGGTAAATGACCTCATTAAAGAATATAAACTAAAAAAGACCGAATTGATAATAGCAATCCTCGAAAGTAAAAAGCGGGCATGGAGTGAATTCGTGACAAATCTTGAATGGGACCTATGGGCCTATAAAAGTGTTAATGGAAAGATAAATAATAAGAAACTAATTGAAAACTTAAAATTAAATAAAATAAAAATCATAACAGATGTATAATTTACCACCAAAAGAATCGTGGATGCCGAAAGTAAAGAAAAGATAGGCAGCTGCGAGGAAGGAGCAAGAGAAGACGTCTGTGTTGTCACCGAGTCATAAATTAACGATAGAAAAACCAAGGTGGCCTAACGAACATTCCGCAGGCCATCGAGACGACAAGGCAGAGAGTGTTCCAGTGTCAGAAAACAATAACAGCATGGCCATCTCTAACCTGGGTCCCGGCGAAACCTCGGCGACACCCCGGCGACATCCCCTCCATAGGAGCCAAACCCATAGTATATAAACCCTCCTAAAATCAGCTTTCGACATTCTCTGTTCTAACATTCTTAATTGTTACTCTGTTAGATCCACGTAATAAACTCTACCAGTATATCTAGTCTGAATTTTTTCTTACCTTGCTCGTGAAACGCTTAAACTTACGCGAAATCACTGGAAGGACGCGAGGAAACGATAAGTGATTTTCTTAATTTCACCACTCCCCGTGTCTCCGACGTGACAGTGTCGCCGTCCAAATGGAGGACTTGGCGAAAGCCGTTGGAAGGTTAAATTCTAAAAAGGCGGTTGGCGTGGATGGGGTCCCTGGTACATAAATTAAAAAATTCGAACACAGAGCACACGATGTACTGAATATGATTAATTTTATATACAAAATAGACAAAATACCTAATAAATTGCCAGAGTAATCTTGCTGACAAAACCAGGAAAGGATCCCCTTCTTCCAACTTCATACCGGCCCATTATTATCTTACCTGCAATGAGCAAAGTATTGAAGAATAGTTTTAAAATTGCCATTGAGAAATACCTGAGACAGGACTTATACCACAATAACCAGTTTGGTTTCTGTAGAGGCAGGAGTACAGTTCCAGATGCCATCATGCAAGCTAGTAAATTCGCTGACTTCTGCAAAAAGAACAATTTAGTATGCATCTTGATGGCCATAGACATTAAAAATGCATTCAATACACCTAGATGGGAGACTATAATTAACGAAGCCAAATGTAGGAAGCTATCTAGAATCCTAATAAATTTGTTAAATGATTACCTGAATGACGGAGAAGTCGTAATTAATAGCAACAACGAAATAGTCAAAAGCAAGGTCTACGCAGGAGTCCGACAAGGTTTCGTAGTGGGACCTCTACTATGGAACCTAGTTTATAATGGATCCCTCGATAAATTTAACAATATTAAAAACCTAAAAACTATAGCCTCCGATAATGAAAGAAAGTATAGAATATAAATTAAATAATTTCATGAATAAAATTGTAAATTAGTGTAATAACATAGGATTGCAAATAGCTACGGATAAAACTGAAATAATAATACTGACTGGTATGCGAATCCCCAAAGTAATAAGTGCAAACATTGGAAATAAGACAATTATCACAAGTAAAAATATTAAAGACCTGGATATAATAATTGACAATGCGAGAAGGTATACTACCCATATCGAAGCAATATGCGGCAAAGCAAATGCCTTGGTCGCAACAATAAGGTGCATGCTATCAAATATACCTCTCCAGGTAAATGCTACCTCTCCAGTATGTGCAGGAGCCCTAAAGGTGACTAACAATAAGAAAATTCTCAAAAAAGCGCAAAGATCAGCATTAATTCATACATTGACAGCGTACAGAACTGTCTCTCATGCAACTCTGTGTGTCTATATATATGTCGGGTTCACATTATAATAAAGGTTGGGGTTAGGGGCGCGAAACGAATCTTCGTCATGATTAGACATTGTTGTTAAGCAATAGAGAAGATATTGACTAGTGCAAATATGATTATCACAGATTTCGACAAGTAACCGTGGTAATTAGATACTCGAGACGCTAATGACAATGATTCTAGGTTCCATAACGAATCCGCGGTCAACGGGATAACAAAATGCGTTTTCTTCCAAAGTCCAAGTTATATCCAACTTCCTTGTCTACAGTACAAGTGTTACTCAACTAACTCTTTGTTAAAACATAGAATATCCACCGAGCGTAAAGATACTGTGTAACTCGCTAAGGCAGCCTCGCGAGAGAGAATGACTTTCCGTCGCGATGATGCTACAGAAGAAAACTATATTGGGTTGTGTCTAAGAACACGAGATCATCGGATTCGTGGAGCGATGCCTTCGTTCGGAAAGTGAGGGAAATTGACATTGCTGTTAATTGGTCAATTTCCATATTGGTGGTTGGAAAAGGATGCTAGCCGCCCTTGAGGGAAAGTTGCTGGCGGGAGGCGCCATTCGTGAGAAAGTAGGTTTCCCTATATTTTCGTAGTTGGGACAAAGACTATTTGTCTGTTTGAAGGACTTTAGTTAACTAAATCTTAAGATTTATAACGGGTCATGAGGCTGGCTGAATATGTACTGTGGAGATGCATCGACATCTGGTAATCATCTTACCCGAAGAATAGGGTCTATGTGTGGTGAGCCACGGGACAGAAACCGTTGGAATGTTTACCGTCGAGTGCCGCTACAACTATTTCTTTTTAAGGAGAGCTATACTATTACTCCATACCTTTGTTAGACAAACGTTCATCCCTTGACCGCGGCTACGTTCGGCGATTGGGTTGTCACCTCGAGCCCAAGCTCACCATCACAAGTCTCGAACAAATACAATCGGATTGAATGACGACAATTGCTTAATTACGGCTATGGTAGATTAAAGTGTTAAGGGGTTTTCCTAAAATTCCAAGGGGAAGGTTCCGGTATTCTTTCATCTCCGACATATATATTAAGGCGTAAATGCGGTAGAAGATGTACGAGATTAATAAAAGATATTCACGGAGCAACAACCGGTCAACCAGATTGACATATTGATACCAGATGGACCTCATCGACCTGCGGAGGACTTAACGCGAGGGGACTCATGATGTATGCTTTTAGCGATTCCAGGGCCCCTTCCTTTTGCGCTGAGGATGACCATCGTGGAGTTTTTAGCCGGTAAGAATTGAGCTCTATGCTTGCGTCGTCTGGGGGGAGGACACGGGTTGCCTATGAAGGTTTTCTCCACATTGAAAAAAAAAAAAAAAAAAGAAAAAGAAAAAGATCCTGCGGTGCAAAGCGATTTCGTGAGCATCCTAATTTGTTTCCGAAAACAACGATTCATTAACAACATTCCGAAAACAGGTTCGCGTGCGGGAGAAACAACATTGGTTCCTACGCATGCTTCGGCGTCTGTACGAGAAAGCTCCCATTAGCGTCTGTCAATTAAACAAAATTACTTACGGTATGTGCTCGGCCTCTTTCCTGGTGACTCGCGTTCTTAGGCAGATTAGGCAAAGAACGTAGGCAATCAAGCTCGCACGCGAGCCATCATCGATCATCTTTACATTGACGATTTGCTAAGAGTCATCGAAACACATACTGGTTCACTTTTACTGAAAGACGCGTTAACATGTCTATTGTCCATGATCAACAAGCCGTTCAACGAGTAGACGACCAACGACATTCAAACACATACCTGTGAAAGGGAATTCCAAAACCCCTAATAGATTAAAGATTAGGACTCCCGATAATGATCCAAAAACGTTAGGTCTGTATTGGTCATTTTAAATCGATCAGCTGCGATACTCATTTCTGAGTATCTAAATATCGAATTTCTGAATTACGAAACATAACATTCTATCCGAGATCTTCAACTTGCTTGACCTTATCGATCCGTGATAATCCCCTCAAAGATGCTTATGCAGTAGCTTTGGAAAGTACAATAGGGTTGGGATGACAGTTTTCCACAAGAATTACATTCAATTACATGGAATTACATTCCGCGGCATGTATTACCGACGAACGCGCAGAAGGTCCAGGTACATGGCTTCTTGATTGCGTCTGATGAGCTATACGAAACTGTCATTTATTCGCGTACGAAAACGGACGGAAGCATATAGGAGTCACGAATATAATGTATAAAATCATGCGTTGTCCCATTAAAAATCGTGTTCCTCATCCGCTTAGAATTATACAGCGTTCTCTTGCTAACGCTTCTTGCGACCAAGATCAAAAAGGTGTTACACATTGAGTTCACTCGCGAATATTATTGGATCGATTCGATCATAGTATTAGCCTAGTTGAAGGGCCAGCTTTCCAGTAGAGGACATTCGTCGCGAATCGAATTTCTGAAATGCAACAGCTTAGTTTGTTGATAATTGACACTGGATGTGTCAGTGTCACGTCCCGTGACCCGCACGATCCGTAGCACGAAAGTAAAATTGATAATTTCTTTCAAATCAAGGTAATTGAAAACGTTTATTTGAAACTGTGTTTACAGTATTTGAAGTGAAAGGCAGTTAAAGTCGCTGAAAGCTATATCTTGCGAAAACTTATCTAACTATGTCTTTATATTTACCTAATTATGTTTTTATAACGATATTAAGACAATTTAAATTGTAAACAAAGTCGGCAGTTGAAGAAACGTTGAGGATCTTCCCAAACATTTTCAAAAGAAAGACCCCGACGTTTTTTCATCTCTGACAGATATAAATAAGTGCAGCGACTCAGGGAAGTAAGAATAATAATTACCGTTCGTCTATCGAGTAATAATAATTATTATCATTCGTCTATCGAGTATATTAATTACCGTTCGTCTATCGAATATTATTAATTAACTACCTATCGAAGAGTTAGTTATCCTATTTGTCTATCGAAGAGTTAGTTATCATTTTTGTTTATCGAAGAGTTAGTTATCATTTTGTCTATCGAAGAATCATCATTTTGTCAACCGAAGAATCATCATTTTGTCAACCGAAGAATTTTATATCCATCAGTCTGTCAGTCAATTGTCAATATCGAAATCGAGTAAGATTTGAATAAATCATTATATATTGTTAATTTACTTCCGAGCAGCTTTAATCCTTTCCCGTGCCAGTATTCCCGCACATAGCAGATTAGTCGAAAGTGGAGTTTATTGCCAGTTGCATTAAACGTCAGTTAACACTACCTTCTCGTCGGCAAATAAATAGAACGTAACATCAGCATGACGCCAGCTGACAATCCCGCAGACCCCACATCGTGCGGAAGTAGTTCGATAGCTATAAAAGATATAAAAGATAGCGACCTTTGGTGGCAAAGGCTGTGACTACTTTCTTGGAACGTGGACTGATGGCTACTCTCGGAGTCGATCGTCCTCAACGTTCCGGAACAACGGGATTCAATTGTAACACATTTGAGTGCATTGAACGCATCCAGTTCGTTGTCATTTTATTTGGCTTTGAGGTACTCCTTGTATTCGAAATTACTTCGTATATTTGCTTACCGCCTACGGTTTCTCGAAAATAATCGCGTGAAAAACTTCATTACGTGTACTCAAGACATTAGTCGTCAGCTGTGCCCTCTCCCCGCCACGGAGATCGCTCGCACTGAAAAGGTGATTATTACGGCCACGCAAAGAGCTCAGTTTCGTAATGAGATGGAAAGCTTGATAAAGGGAAATTATCTAGATAAATGCAATCCATTCGTGTCGCTCATTCATCGATGAATACGACGGACACCTCAGAATAAGCGGACATCTTTCGGACGCTCAATTACCTTTCGATCAAGAACACCCGGCAATTCTATCCATTTCCAGATCGCGCATCATCCTCACAATAAAAATTAACATTTGCGATTACTTCACGCCGGTTGTCAGCAAACGCTAGCTTCGTTGCATAACAGAGTTTAGTTGACGCCCAAGGGGCGCTCAGGGAAAGGGTCCTATGGCAATGCGTTACATGTTTTAAATCTTACGCAAGTTGAAACCTGCCTGAACTCATATCTCTTATCTCGTCTTTCCACCGATCTTAAAGTTATCACCCTTTTGACCCATGATCACTTTTCCAGCTAGACGTTACTAATCTTATCGAAAATAGATTAAGCAGATTCCAGTCTACCCAGCAAATGGTCCAACAGTTTTGTAAGTGATGGATATGACATGAATATTTTCATACTTACCAGGAAAGATGAAGGTCAAGGTACAGTAGTTTTGATCGAAGAGCACAATCTACCTCCTATGAAATACCTACCGGACGCAGAGAAGGCTGATAAGCATTCTTCCCCTGATTCGGCTACTTGTCTTCTCTCACCATAGCTATATATTGAAGTGGTCACCACTTCTAAGAAAACTCTACATCTGGCCTTTTTAGTTTTCTCAAACACTGAAGCCATCGACAGCGTATAGACAAAAGACCGGGGCGAAGGCAGACCATAAACAGTAGACAGACGACGTTCTGGACCAGCTCAAATTATATTCCTACTTGTACTTACACTTCTGTATTAAATTATATTTTCTACCTTACAATTCATCCACGTGTTTCTCTGTTTATATATCTAATAACCTCAACACTGTATGTATTTCCTCATGGAGTCACGTAGCGTTATATGTATAATTGTATTATGCACAGCAATCAGCACTTAGTATAAACAATTGTAACAACTTAATAATTAAGACCTTCAGGATGAACTATCACTAAACTATAGCTACCAGACCTTTTCCTGTAAATATGGCATCTCCGCATCATTTTGTGTAAATATTATACCTTGTTTCATCAGGTAATTACCGTCTTACTGAGGTCTGTATATTATAGATTTAACTTCCGACAAATTGAACGCGTGTTCAAGGTAGGTGGTATGTTACGAACGGCAACATTTATGATACGATGAAGCTTCGTGTATTTTTGTTCACTGCTCACTAAATTTTTTTAGTAGGCTGGCTTGCATCCCACGTACTGGACTTTATGTGGTAGATATATAGGGGGCCGGTCGATTGATCAGTGCCATGTTTTGCAAGTATCATAAAGTTATATCCCGTAGGATCATCTGCAATCCAGATGCTCGGTGCCGAGTCTGACAGTTCTCGGTGCTTCCTGGTAGTCGGTGGCTAATCTCATCCTAAGTATGCAGCGTATAACGGGTGAATTGGAAGGGAAAGACCTGGGACTATCTCATAGAAATAGGTTAGTTAAGAAACCTGCACCACGGCTTCGCTCTTAACATTAGTTAAATTCTGAAAAGTGGGAGGAAGTCGAATCATTTAGTTTTTTGTAGTGTTTCGTCTTGTCGAGTAGACACATCTCGGCCAATGTAGAGGTCATTTCTTGAAGCATCGTAGTTTGTAAAGATCATCTTATAAACTATCATTCCAGTAGTTTGTTCTTGGATAGACGAATGATTTTTCGAGGTAAATGGTCAGTTTTCACTTAGTTGACGCATCATGTGCAAACTCTAACCTCCAAGGAATTACACCTTGTGAAAGCTTGCGATTCGACGTTCTTCTGAGCAACTAAGTATCCATGCCAAAATCGGGACTCGGTTGGAGACACACACAACGCCTTCGCTCACAGCAGCACCTAACTTATAATAAAGAACGTGCACGCAGGCCTTGCTTCAGTGTTGGTTGTTGTATTCTAGCATAATCCAGAATTATCGCACGCACTCAGTGATAAGTTTGTCCCATTTAATCACTACTCACCTATATATATGAGGTATATTGGTCGTGACAGGTGCGGAAGCCTAGTGCTGGTGTGTGGAGGCCGAGATAGGTTCTGCTGCGGGTGTAGATGTCGCTGCTGAGGTACTGCTGTTTTTCTTCTCATTTAAGAATCGTGAAGAAAAATTGGACTCCGGTCGCCGGGATTCGAACTCGAGTTTCGAACGTTTGTAGCCTAAGGCGCTAACCACTTTTTTTTTACTCGCAGACATCCCGCCGCCCTCTGGAAGGCGACGGGTTAGTGTCGGGGGCGCTAACCACTGCGCTGCCGTCGTCTGACGCTACTTAGTGTCGAGTGGTGGTATTTACCGTCAAGTGCCGCAACATATACATATATGTCGGGTTTACGTTATGATTAGGGTTGGGGCTAGGAGCGTGTAACAAGTCTTCATTTGGATTAGACATTGTTGTTGTGCAATAGAGAAGATATTCAATAGTACAAATACGAATATTATAGAATTTGACAAATAACCGTGGTAATTAGATACTCGAGATGCTAATGGCAGTGATCTTAGGTTCCATAACGAATCCGCGGTAAACGGGATAACAAAATGTNGCTTTCTTCCAAAGTCCAAGTATATTCAACTTCCTTGTCTACGGTACAAGTATTTCTAAACTAATTCTTTGTTAAAACATGGAATATCCACCGAGCGTAAAAACATTAATGTCACTCGCTAATGCGACCTCGCGAGAGAGAATGACTTTCCGTCACGATGCTACTGCAGAGGAAAACCATAATGGGGTGTGTCTGAGGACACGAGATCATCGAATTCGAGGAAAGCCTTCGTTCGGAAAGTAAGGGAAATGGACGTTCCTGTTAATTGGTTAGTTTCTCTGTTGGTGGTTGAAGAAGGATGCTAACCGCCCTTGAGGGAAAGTTGCTGGCGGGAAGCGCCGTTCGTGAGAAAGTAGGTTTCCCCTATCTTTCCGTAGTTGGGACAAAGACTGTTTGTCTGTTTGAAGAACTTTAGTTAACTAAATCTTAAGATTTAATAACGGGTCCTGAGGCTGGCTGAATATGTACTGTGGAGATGCATCGACATCTGGTAATCATCTTATCCGAAGAATAGGGTCTGTGTGTGGCGAGCCACGGGACAGAAACCGTTGGAATGTTTACCGTCGAGTGCCGCTACAACTATTCCTTTTTAAGGAGAGTACTATTACTATACTATACTATTACTCCATACCTTTGTTAGACGAACGTTCATCCCTTGACCGCGGCTACGCTCGGCGACTGATTGTCGCCTCGAGCCCAAGCTCATTATCACAAATCTCGAACAACTACAATCGGATTGAATGACGACAATTGCTTAATTACGGCTATGGTAGAATCTAGATTAAAGTGTTAAAAGGTTTTCCCAAAATTTCAAATGGAAGGCTCCAATGTTGGGAATTCTTAGGAAAATCTTCAATACTTTAGTTTTCATAATTTAATCTGATTATAAATTGTCTGAGATTTGTGATTGTGAGCTTGGGCTCGAAGTAACAACAAGTTGCTGAACGTAGCCGCGGTCACGGGATGAACGTTTTTGCCTAACATAGGGATGGAATAATTCTATAGCTCTTCTTAAAAGATATAGTTGTAGCGGCACGCGACAGTGAACATTCCAACGGTTTCTGTCCCGTGGCTCGCCACACACAGACCCTATTCTTCGGGCAAGATGATTACCAGATGTCGATGCATCTTCACAATACATGTTCAGCTAGCTTGAGGATCCGCTATAGATCTTAGGGTTTAGTTAACTAAAGTCCTTCAAACGGACAAACAGTCTTTATTCTAACAGTCCTTAAATCTACCATCTAATCTACCTAGTACGGGAAGATACTGGAAATCTGTTTTCTCACGAACGACGCTTCCCACTAGCAACTTTCCCTCAAGGGCGGTTAGCATCCTTCTTCAACCACCAACAGAGAAACTAACCAATTAACAGGAACGTCCATTTCCCTTACTTTCCGAACGAAGGCTTTCCTCGAATCCGATGATCTCGTGNTCCTCAGACACACCCCATTATGGTTTTCCTCTGCAGTAGCATCGTGACGGAAAGTCATTCTCTCTCGCGAGGTCGCATTAGCGAGTGACATTAATGTTTTTACGCTCGGTGGATATTCCATGTTTTAACAAAGAATTAGTTTAGAAATACTTGTACCGTAGACAAGGAAGTTGAATATACTTGGACTTTGGAAGAAAGCGCATTTTGTTATCCCGTTTACCGCGGATTCATTATGGAACCTAAGATCACTGCCATTAGCATCTCGAGTATCTAATTACCACGGTTATTTGTCAAATTCTATAATATTCGTATTTGTACTATTGAATATCTTCTCTATTGCACAACAACAATGTCTAATCCAAATGAAGACTCGTTACACGTTTCAAACCCTAATCATAATGTGAACACGTCATATATACAGGAAGCATAGTGATCGGGCAACGTCTTTTTAAAATTACATTATTCTATTATATTTTAAGCCAATACAGTTGATAATGTATAAACAATGATCTGAAAATTAGAGAAAGTATATAAAGCTTACTGGAAGTTTTGCTTCATTACTGGAGGGTTATAGATAATTATGTAGATGGTGAATTATTTTATAAAATTTAAAGCATCGAGCCGAACTACTCTAACAAACACAACTGCAACTACCTAATAAAAATTAATAATAAAAAAATTAATTATAAATAGCAATTACATAATACACAACACACACACATAATTGAGAAAACATAAAGTAAGGTACAAATACAAGGAGTTAACTAATTTAATCACTTCGATTAAAATCTATTAGGTTTAGAATATAATAAGTGAGGGGATATAACCTAGATATACTAGATTTTAACTCAAATTAGTAGTGTTATTCAACATAATATACGAAATTTATCTTATAATATTAATAACGGAAGTCAACTTGAAAATAATGTTCATATAGAACAGAATTACTTACAGTCTAAAATGATAAAATAATAATTGGAGACAGAATTGAATAGTATTGAGAAATAAGTTACTCTAGCCAATGTGATGTAAAATACACCTTAGAAATAATACACTGCGGTAAGATTTCTAGAAACATAATATATAATAATTAATGATTATCTTCTGTCAATGATCCCATAATTAATTATGGATAAGATGCTATGCGACAGATTGTGAATCTTTAGAAATGTTCCTGATTGAACAAAAATTTTCCTGAATCCCTATTGGTAATATCGGAAAATAAGAAAATATTATTGGTACAGTGATAGGCGTATTAATAAATTTACGGACATGGGAAGTAAATTTATAAATAGATTAGTAAGTTAATTAGTAATTAAGTACATAAGTAAGTATATAAGTAATTAATGAATAATGGAATAGTACAAAGTAAGTATGTTCATAGAGCATGTATTAACTTACAAACATAGAGATTTCATTTATTATGTACTTCAATTATAGAACTTTCTCATTGATAGTTATATGACATGTTTTCTATAGGATAAATATAGATAAGTTCAATTGATAGTAATATGAAATAACGTCTACAACAGTTATTCGCTGTTATAGCAGCCATGTTGATTGGACGACAAGACGCTAAAAGGCGTATGAAATATCCTATTTGACGAATTCTGGGCTAACTATTGGCTAACTGAAAACCCAATGTGCCATTGGCTCGTTTTAGAATATGGAAGATGCAATAGTGGCTTACTTATAATGAAAGTATGGAAATTAAAATTAGGAGCAAATCAGGAGTATTAACAAGGAATTAACAATAACACTAAGGGTCTATGAGGCACATTCTAAATATAAACAGGGCAACAACCCATGCTTATTATAAATTTGTTTTTATTCATAATCTATAAGCCATATGTAAGTTACTGGAACATTATATAAAGAATACTGCAGATAGTAGTATATTCTACATGTTAGAGTTATACAACATGATTAATTGCATACTATATTAATGGCTTATCTATGAAGGAAGTTGAGATAATTTTAGAAATAAGAAGATTGGTAATGAATAAGAATATTATATGACTGAATCGGATAGGTTGATCGGGAATTCATTATAAATAACTACAAGGAATATGTATTTATAATAGCAGATCACGAAGATAATTTATTGGTTGATATTTTATAGTTGGATACTTTATAGAGATTTTAGCATCAATACCATTAGGACGATCACGATTACTAATAGTATTATATCTGATTTTATAATATTATTCAATATTGGCTTCAATTATCGTTTATTACTGTAAAAACTGTTTTTATGGAAATTTATTGGTTTTACTACTTTAGCGTTTTAAAATGTTTCATTATTTATGGTATTGATGATGACATGCATTGTTTTATACTGTTTTAAGTTTAATCATTAGATTACTGATTGGCAAGATGATGATCCATTGATCGATGTGACAGTTTCTGAAAAGATTACTGAAAACAATAATATAAAAATTCTTCACAGCTTGAGGATATTCCTACAATATCAGAATGATTGCATATAAACACGTCACAACGCTGTTAATAAATGGACAGACAATATAATATTTTTTTTTATATTATTTATTGTAATTTTACAATTTGTCCAGTGGGACATTTGGTAAAATATTATAACTTAAATATACATAGCATGTGGAAGGTTGCCCCAGCGGGGTACCATCTTCGTGTTTGTTATGTTATATCCTTTGTGAGATCTGCTGGGTGTTTCCTTTTTAGTCTTCTTTCTATGCTTGTGTTGATCGTTTCTGCAGCCAGCCGGATTGGGTGTGTTGCTATTCTCTGTACTTTTCCGCGCATCTGCTAATCTCCTCCTGGACCGTTGGTATTCCCAGGTCCTTCCGAATATCTTCGTTTCTAACGTACCATGGGGCGTTTACTATTGTTTTAAGAATTTTAGCTTGCATTGTCTCTATTTTGCTTATATGGCTCATTGCTGCTGTCCCCTACAGTGGTATTCCGTACGTCCAGATTGGTTTTATGATCGTTTTGTAATTATTAATTTATTTTCTATGCTTAATTTGGATTTTCGACTTGTTAGCCAATGCATTTGTCTCCTTGTTATCTGTATTTTGTCTATTATTGATTTAATATGCTGTTTCCATGTAAGTTTTGTATCTATGTGAAGTCCTAGGTATTTGACTTGACTTGTTTGTAATATGTGCGTGCCGTTCAATAGGATGTTTGGTGGTATCTGTTTTCGCAGTGTGAATGTAATATGGTTGCATTTATTGGGGTTTGCTTTAATTTGTTTAACTTGCAGCCACTTTTCTATTTTAGTGATGTGTTCTTGTAGTAATGTGACTGCTGTTACAGGATTATTATGCCTGACTAGTACAGCTGTGTCATCCGCGAAAGTCAGTATTTTTCTATTGGTAGATGTTGGTATGTTGGCCGTGTATAGTGTGTATAGTATTGGTCCTAAGACGCTTCCTTGCGGAACCCCTGCTTTGATGTCTTTAACTTCAGAGTATGTGTCCTTGATTTTTACTACGAAGGTTCTGTTGCTTAAGTAAGATTTTATTAATTGGTATATTTGCTCTGGGAATTGTTTTCTGATTGTTTGGAGTAGGCTTTCGTGGTTTATTTTGTCAAATGCTTTCTCAATGTCCATAAAGAGGGCTGTGCAGTATTGTTTGTTTTCTAATGCTATTATTATTTCATTAATTAGCCTGTGCATTTGCTCTATCGTGGAGTGTTTGTTTCTGAATCCAAATTGGTGATCTGGTATTAATCTTTCCTTCTGTATTATTGGTTTTAGGCGGGCGTATATTATTTTTTCTAGTATTTTGGAAAACACAGGGAGTAGTGATATTGGTCTGTAAGATGCTGTTTGGTGTGGGTCTTTGCCTGGTTTAGGTAACATAATGATCTGTGCTAGTTTCCATAGTTTAGGATAGTATTGGATTCTTAATATTGCATTGTAAATTATTGTCGTTAGTCGTATCGCTTTTGGAGGAAGGTTTTTCAAAATTTTACCATTGATTAGGTCGATTCCTGGTGCTTTATTGTTTTTTGTTTTTTCGATTATGTTTCTAATTTCTTGTGCTGTTGTTTTAGGTATGGTGTATTGCTTGTCAATTAAGGTACTATTGGTTGATGCATCCTCGTCCGTATGACAATTGAGGTTGCTGTTGTTGATGTTATGTGGTGTAAATGTGTTGCATAGGTGGTTGGAAAATTCTTCAGCTTGCTCTTCGTTGTTTCTTGCCCATGTGTTATCTGCTCCTCTGATTGCTGGGACTAGTTTTATTGGCTTCTTTATTTTTTTCGTGGATTTCCATAGGGAGTAGTTGGAGTTCTCGTGTGCAGAGAGTGCCTCTATGAACTTTGTGAATTCGTTATTATTGTGCTCTTTTATTTTGTTTTTAATTTCCTTTGCAAGTTTGTTTAAGTGTTTTTTGTTGTCTCGTGTTCTATGTTTTTGCCATTTTGCTTTCGCTTTTCTTTTTTCTCTGATTTTTTCAAGGATGTCTGGCGGAATTATTTTTGTTTGTCTATTGGTTGATTCGTATATAGTGGTTGCCCATGCTACTTTTTGTATAGTATCTGTATGTGTTGTTACTGCCTGTTCGATGTGTTCGGGTGTTTTCAATGGTATGTTGCAGTTGATTTTACTCTAGATTATTTCTTTAAATGTTTGCCATTTGGTGGTTTTATTGCATAGTGTCTCTGGATTGTTATAAAGTATTGGTTTGTTTCTGTATGTAATTATTATGGGTGTATGATCGGAACTAAGCTCTAGACTGGGTGCTATTTTTAGCTTATTTACGTTCAGTCCCTTTGTAACTGCACAAAATCGAGTAGGTCAGGTATTTTGCTCAGGTCTGTCGGTCAGTATGTCGGTCTCCCTGTGGATAATATATTGAGGTTATTGTTTCCAATGTATTTTTCCAGGGTTCTACCTCGAGGTGAGGTAATTCTTGATCCCCATAGTGTGTGCTTTGAGTTGTAGTCTCCCGCTGCGATATACTTGTCACCTAAATGTTGGAAGTACTCTTCCCATATTTGTGTTGTAATTTTGTGTCGCGACGGTACATATACTGCTGGCAACTGAAAATGATTGCTGCTAGTTTGTACTGTAACGGTGGTTGCTTGGATATATTCCTTACTAACTTGGCTGTGTAAGTAGTGTTTTATGTCGTTTCTTATTATCACTGCGGTCCCTTCGCGTGCTTTTCCTGAGGGGTGTTTGGTATCATATATGGTGTAGTACGGTATTTTCATGTATCTTTTTGAAGTGAAGTGTGTTTCTGATACAAGTAGCATGTCGATATTGTTGTTGTACAGAAATGTTTTAGTTTCTAGGGCCCTATGTTGTAGGCCGTTTGAATTCCAGGCTGCTATTTTCAACATGTCCGTTTTTATTTTTTGCTTAGCACGTTTGTAAGTAGTTGTTGCATGACTGTGATTTGTTGCGTTTGCTGTTTGAGAACTGCGTTTTGTTCGCTTATCATTTTTGTTAGCATTTCGGTGTTTTTGATGGATTTTTTGAGCAGTTCCTTGATTTCTGTAGCGTTGTTGTTGTTATTGTTCTGATTTTGGTTGTCTAAGGGTGATGATTGGTTGATTACTTGCGCGTAGCTTCGGCTACCAAAGGTGTTGGAGTTATTGTGGTTAATGTTCGTTACGTGATGTACATTTTGCGGATTGATGTTTCCGTTTATAGCGTTTGGTTCGTGTCTTGCTATCAATATTGTATCACTATCCGTTATACTTTGTTGTGGTTTGTAGTTATTGAATGATCTATTGCGAAGTTGTGGAAACAGTTTACGTTGTAATTGTTTCCTGATTTCACATCCTTTATAGCTGGCTGGGTGTTTTCCGTTACAGTTATAGTATCTAACTTCTTCTATTTTTCCTGAGCAGTGTATTGTTAAGTGGTTTTTTGCACATTTGACACATGCCGGGCTTCTGTTACAATAATTTTTTGTGTGACCGTATTGTTGGCATCGCATGCATTGTGGTATATCTTTTTTGTAGCGTGGTGGTTCCACTGTTACTATTGTGTTTAGTATTTTTTGATTTCATATATTTCTTTGTTATTGTTTCTGGGTTCCAGTTCAATTAAGAATAGTGGTAATGGTTGCTTAGTGTCATATCTCGTTATGTTGTTTATTATTCTTGTTTGATGGCCAATTTTTGCTAGTTCGTCACTTAGTTTTTTTGTGTTACTTTTTGGGTGCCTCTTATCTTGTAGCTCCTTTCCGTTTTGAGCTGATACGTGTGGTACACAGCATTTTTTTCTTTTAATGCTTTATCACATTCCTATAAATTTCAGGGGTGTTAGTTTGAATTTTTACTTGATCTAATTTAGTTTGTTTTATTATATAATTATCCTTCCCGACTATATTGTTTAGTAGTTCAATAAGCGGATCTATTATTTGGGCCTCGACAAATATTGGTGGCGGTTTTGCAATGTGGCTTGAATTTGTTGTGGCTTTACTTGTCGGATCAGCATCTATTACTTCCGTTAGTGAGCTGAAGGAATTTCTAAGTGATAATTCTTGCAGCCATCGCTGCTTTTCTGTATCTAGATTATTTACTGCACTTGTGCTTGGTGTAGTTTTACGTTTCTTATTTGTCTTTGCTATTTTCCAGGTTTCGTCCTGGTAATATCTTTCGTTGTCGTGGTTTTGCTCCTCCTGTCTCCGCTGCTCTTCCGTTTCTTCTATAGCCATGTCGTTTTGGTTGTTGTTGCTTTGCTGTTGTTGTTTTAGGCCTGGTAAATCTACCGGCCTGCTTATATAGTGCATTTCACCTTTGGTTGTAATTTTTATTGTTGGTATCTGCTGCATTTTTAACTTCACCTCTCTATCACTATTAGTTAACTTTATTTCTCTTCAAAACATTTCTTTGAATCACTTCACCGGAGCACACGACCGACTAGACACGTCCGTCCACCTCGGTTGCCCGATCAGTTATCCATCGGAACACATGACAAGAATAGTTCAGTGTTTTCGAAAAATTCGACAAGACGGTAAAGATAGTGATCAGCGATGGTACGTTTATGGATGCGTACGATAAGGGAAATATTGAGCTGGAGACTATCGTAAACGGCAAGTGGTTAGCAGGTACAATGCACGATGTTTTATACGTACCAGGTATGAAAAGGAATTTATTTTCTGTTAAATTTGTTGCGAGCAAGGGCATAGATTTTAGCAGTTTTAAAGAAAGGGAAAGAATGCATGTTTTCACAGAAAAATGTAATTGCGAGAAGTAATTGCGAGAAGTTCAGAAAAGTTCAGGAAGGTTATATACACTCCTCGTCAAAGAGATAGCCCATGTGAGCTATCTTTAATTTTTCAATAACGCGTGTAAAGTTTTTCGTCTGTAACGTATAATATCAAAACATTATGAGCTCAGGATATGCGGTCTGTCGATGTAAACGAATGCGGAATGATAGGCCGTCGTGCGTAAATGTTTGATGCCGAGCAACCGGCATAATTCCTTAAATAGTTGTGACTCGAATGGGCGTCCTTGATCGGTTGTTATTTTCACTGGTACGCCAAACGAACTGTGATGGATAGTGTAGAAGATTATAATATAAAATAACGAGAACAAGAGATTGCTGTTGCAACCCGTCAAATATATTTGGAATAAATGAAATAAATATAAATATAAATACTGCCGAGAGACGTTCGTACAAACGTATTCGTAAAGATAGAGTATGATCGCTCGCGGATTACTCGATAACTCGTATACTCCGTTAATCACTGTTAATAGCTCGTATAATAACTCGTATGATAACTCGGATAATAATTCGGATAATAACTCGGATAATAACTGACTCGCTTGCGAACGCGTCCGTTTATTTATACTAGTCGGGGAGAATCGGAAAATTTGAATTCGTCTTTGATCGACGATTGCACGTAGCGGCGACATTGTTTTGCCCGGAATTTATTTATCGTTATGTTTCGTGCGTCAAGGCGGTGTCCATGTTCCGAAGCAAAACAACGACATGAGTTGCTCTCGATTCGCATCGTCCTCTGACTCATGTGCCGCTACATCACCCCTACCAGTGATAACATTTTTATTAGGTCATATTCAAAAAATTATTTACACTATTTTTTCTCTTGGTCGTCGCTATTATAAAAGTTGAATACATACTTCCGATACATACGATACATCCTGTGTCCAACAATTTACGACTCTGAACCGAAACCTGTCTGCAACCAATCGGGAAAACGGACTCTTCGCCCAGACCGCGTAATGTACCTATTCCTGGTGTTTTCTTCCGTCGTTCGATTGTTATTGTTTGCACCGATTTCGTCGCGGGCGTTCGTTCGTCCTACCGGAATCAGTACATTATGAGTTTCGGCGGTTTTTTCCTCTAAATCGTTCGGTATTATAAACGCGGGTTTCAATCGGTATACGGAAACCGTCACGTCGCGCTTATTTATTTTTATGGTATAATTTTTCTCGTCTCTTTTTATCACTTTAAACGGCCTGTCGTACGGCGGCTGTAAAGGGCCTCCAATCGCGTCATGGCCCAAGAAAACATACAGCGATGATTCTAACTCTTTAACACGTTGACTGCCACGCCTGTTTTTAAAAAAATCTCCGTCAGGTCATGCGTGCAGCAGTACCAAGCGTTCTCTGCTCGGTACTCCCATCGATATTTTCATAATGCGAGTCGCTCAACTGGTAGTCTTACCTCTCGCTTCATTTGTTTCCATTCCTTCGCATTTGTTTCTCATTTCTCCACTTTCTACAAAATCAGTTTGAATCTCGGCCGAGCAACGAACGGTATAACTTAAAATCTCTGCCCTAATTCGTTACAATGTCGAAAAGAAAAATTGAAAACTTATTTCTTAGTGAGTCAGATAGCAGTGAAAAAGAAAGCTTTTACGAGGCTTATGATTCCGGAACAAGCATTTGACGCGCATGCAAACTATGTTATGCAAATAAAAGACGTCGAATGGACCGAACAAAGACGCAAAAGAATTTGAAGAAAACAATAACTTATTGACCAAATTGTCCGGACTAATCTCAGCTATGTATAGAATGCTTTAAAGTTTTACATTCTAAATAATTTTACGGTCTTTTCTACGTCCTGCGGCGCGATTGAAATTTGATGGTAAGCGCGAATGAGATCGATTTTAGAAAATATACAGTTAACATAGAGATTCTGCGCGAAGTCCTCTATATGAGGCGGTGTGTATTTATCTGGAGTAGTGCGGGCATTCAGTGCCCGATAGTCGCCATAAGGTCGAATCCCTCCGTCCTTCTTTGGTATGATGTGCAAGGACGATGCCCACGGGTTTCTCGATGGCTGCATCACGCCTTGCTCTATCATGACTTCGAATTCCGCCTTCGTCAGCTTGAGTCGGTCGGGAGCAAGGCGACGTGGTTTGGCGTGGACGGAGGGTCCAGGCGTCGTACTGATATGGTGTTGCATACCATGCCGTAGAGAACTTCTCCTGAAAACAGGCGGTCTCTTCAAATCAGGGAATTCCGCCAGTAGTCTATGGTACGATGATTCTCCGTCGATGGTTTTGATTGATGCTATGTCGGCTGTGGCGGTGAATCCCTTTGTCGACAGTTGTGTAGTCGTGTCCAGGAGACGTTTGTTTCGTGGGTCTACGAGTAACCCGTAATGGCTCAGGAAATTGACACCGATGAAAGGAGTTTGTACATCGGCAACTACAAAACGCCACCTGAAGGCTCGACGTAATGAAAAATTGAGGGACACGGTGATGGTGCCATACGTCGTAATCCGCGTTCTGTTGGCTGCGAACAGTTCGTAGTCGCTCTTGTTCGCGGGTCCGCGTATTTTGTTGCGCGGATGAACACGTGTGTCGGCACCGGTGTCCACTAGAAACGAAATGTTAGAGTATAATAATAAACGTGCAATATTCACCTTAGTATTGTGTTGGAAGTGCTGTGTATAAGTGTGGTGTATATCCATCGCAATGACGAACTGGCGTGGCTACTGCGGTGAGATGCAAATGGAGCGAGCGGAGAATACTCAACACGGACGAATATTAGTAAAAAAACACCTTGATCTAACAGAGTATCGTGAGTACACGCTTTGATTTTACGTGGTTGTTATGAACTTGCACGACGTGTACCTGGATCCCGGTCTGTCACCATCTTGTTTGGTGGCGTACCGGTAGAACCATGCACTAGAGAACTATAAGAGTTTCGACTTGTGGTGGTACATTAAATTGTCACGGAATATGTAAGGCATAGAGCCGAACACAGTTGTTGTTACTTCGCACAGGGCATATGCACTCCATCCCGCGCTGCTTGACCACCGACGGTCTACGCACCGTTCTTCCGGCCCTCAATAAACCCAAGGACTCAGCGCAAAGCGTTAACCGTTAACGTCATTGTGTCAACATATGTTCGCAATTCATATGTTTTACCTGAAGGAATTCGTCATCCTAACAATGTTTTACGGTTTATATCCGGTGTTAAAAAGGCCCTTGGGTTTATTATATGCTATTAAGAATTACGGAGAAAGCAGGTAATAACTTAGCGGAAAAAGGTGGATTTTTAGTTGACGGAACATCTGGGTTGCTCCCAAAAACAAGGCAACATTGGTAGGGGGATACACCCCCTCTCGTCACTCACTAACATTTAAGTGAGCCAATGGACACCGCAGATCGTTGCCCTCACTCTACTGACGAAAAGTGTGAGCAACGAATCCGTTTGCTTAGTTCAAAAAACCACTCCCACACCGAGCTTTCCTCCGTAATTGCTTGAGAGCGAAAAGTTAGTTAAAGTCCAGTCAACACTCTGATACACATCTAAGAATCACATCTCAGTGACAGACTGCAGATATATCTCTTAGATACAAATCAGAGCGCCTTCAGTTCGAGAACGGTCAAATCGCGACAGCACTAATATTGTATCAAACATAAGGTGTAAATCGTTGGTGAAAATATATAGCATAATCTGTTAAACGCAGTATTATACAAAATCAACCACCCTATTGTCCTAAGCGAAATACGGGGATTGAACTGTTCGTGGTGTCGATTATTCTAATCGTAACGGGAATTTACGACTCCCGTTGACGCGCCTCCTCGCGATCGCGTCTCCCCGCGACTGGTCGAACAGTTGTAAAAGTTGGTTTTTAAAGTAAAATCTAAATTTAAATAAAATATTAAGGTTAATAAGCGAAAATTATATGTATATTAAATTATTAAGTTATTATAACTGTATAAATTGTAATAACGTTAATCTATTGGTGCACACACATTATTCATAATTCATAGTTTAACATAATTCATAATTTAATAATTCATAGTCCATAAATTATAATTAATAATGGATAATATGGATGATGCAGTAAGTTCAATTTATAACTGCATATTTAATTATTCGATATATTATGACGACGTTTGTGTCGCGTAATAATTCAACAAATTACAGAAAAAATGTCGATCTCAAAACAGGAGATCGAGCTCTATATCTCCACACACTTGTACAATGAAATAAATGATATAATGTTCGCGGTTCGTAACGATAGACTTTAAGTTTAGGGTAGTTCAGACTTATGCAGACTGCAGACTAGCTCGGGTACACTGTCCGGGGCGGAGGGATGACTGGGAGAGCGGTATACCATGGGGTCCCGCAGGGTTCGGTATTGGGCCCATTGCTGTGGAACATCGCGTACGACGCGGTGCTTTGGGCAACGATGCCTCCGAACTCTGGACTGGCGTGCTACGCCGACGACACGTCGGTGCTGGTCTGGGGCACGGCGTGGGGCATAACCGTCCGTCTGGCAGAGCTGGCTGTGGCCTGCGTGGTCGCCGAGATCAAGAAACTAGGGCTGAGGGTGTCCCCTGAGAAGTCCGAGGCAATGTGGTTTTGCCGCAGGGCCGTTCACTTGACGCCTCCAGCGGGTTATCGCCTGAGGTTGGAGGGGGCTGAGATCGGGGTCGAAACCAGCATGAAGTATCTGGGCCTGACCCTCGACAGACACTGGACCTTCGGCGCTCACTTTGAGCGCCTGGCACCGTCTGTCGAGGTGACGGCGAACGCCTCAGGACGTTTGCTGCCTCGGCTGGGCGGGCACGACGTCGGGGTGCGTAGGCTGTACGCCGGCGTGGTGCGATCGAGGATCCTCTACGGAGCTCCAATCTAAGCGGAGGACCTGATGGCTAACCGTCGCAGTCTCCTAGTGGTCAGGAGGCTGCAAAGGACGGTGGCCATCAGGGTAGTGAGGGGCTTCCGCACCATTTCGGCGGCGGCAGTGGCGGTACTCGCCGAGCTTCCCCCGTTCGAATTGCAGGTTCTGAGGTGTCGCGAGATTTATCTCCGCACTCGGGGTCTGTCGGGCGGGGTCGGCCCGGTGGACGCCGACGTTAGGGTTCGGGCTCGGCGGGCCTTGCTCGACAGATGGCGCGCCAGCCTCGACATGAGAGCGAGCGCGCCGGGGATAAGGCTCCTCTGGGCCGTCCTTCCAAATTGGGACGTTTGGTTGGACGGTGGCGGGCCTCCCCTGACCTACAGGGTGACGCAGGTGCTCACCGAACACAGTTGCTTCGGTGAGTACCAGCACCGAATCGGGCAAGAGGCGACCGCGCGTATCATATGTTTGGAGTGACTGGATGTTACCCTGGCGGTCACTCATGATAAGGCGCTTGGCATTAACTATCTTATCGCATAGTAAGTTAAATTTACCCTGTGACATTGACTTGTATTGGGATTATGATTATCTTTCGATTCGATTATGGTAGATACATATGACGACTGGCTATGTTTCTGGACAATGCGATTAAATATAGATTAATATGATAGACAAGTTGAAAAAAGGATTAAAAATTACGACGCAGGGGTTTCGGGGCCTGGGGGCTCCAGGGAGGCTACGTGCCTGGTGACCTTACATCACTGGTACGGTATACACTGTCGTGCCCAGTTTCTGGGGTCTTTGTTTATAGACGGCCGAACGAAACGCGTTGTCACCAGTTTTTGCGTAACGCGTATCCCAGGATGGGAAAGTCCGTGAAACGAATTGAATACGCTACGCCGCAAGGATCTTGGTACATACGGTCGTATGATGTCGCCAGATACGTCGCAATATATTTCTACGTCGTGATCGGAAAAACGTATATTTTTTAATTGTAACGCGTATGTATCGGATTTGACTAATTCGCATAGTTTGGTGTCATTTTCTTGCACGGCGACGAGGGTTTGGTGGTCCACGACTTCCCCATCGCTTCGATGCGTGACAGAGCGTCGGCTACATCGTTGTCTAGATCTTTTATATAACGGATGTCGGCCGTGAATAGTCCGATGTACTGATACTGAATATTGATACTGAAATTGTCGCGGTGAACATTTCTCTAGCTTCTGATTGAATGCGTATGTCAAGGACTTGTGATTGGTGTATATTGCGAAGTTTCTGCCTTGTGTCGAAAACGTTTGACCGTTGTGTATATCGCGAGTAATTCGCGGTCGTACGCACTATGTTTCAGCTGCGCGGGAGACAAGGATTTTGTAACGAACCCTAGCGGCTGCCACTTGTCATTCACGCGTTGTTGCAATACTGCACCTATTGAGCACCTATTGAGAGCACGTTTTGATTCGCTAAAACAGTTTTCGATTTGTTCCGACCACTCGATGGACGCATTGCCCATTTTCGCACCTTTTAACAGATCATTAAGTGGTTGAAGTATTTTTGCAGCCTCCAGAATGAATCGTCGGTAGAAGTTGATCATACCGAGGTACCTAAGTAGCTGCTTAACGTTCGCGGGCTTCGAAATATTTACGATCGCTTCGACACGTTCGGCCAATAGTTTTATTCCGTCGGCGTTTACCGTATATCCGAGGAATGTGATCTCGCGCGCGCCGAATTCGCATTTCGCGGAACTGATTACGAAACCGTAGTCGTTTAGGCAATTAAATAGCGTTCGCAAGTGTTTGCAATGTTGCTTCTCGTTTTCCAAAGCTATCAGGAAGTCGTCGATGTACGTGTGACGTCAATCCACATTAAAGGTCAGATGTGTGCATACCCTCAATTACTTCAAGAACCTACTGTTACGTCTGGCGACACTCTACCTAGACCAGGCCACACCGCGGGCAGGATGGCAGCCAGATGTCCGCACATCCTTACTACATACCCTCAATAGCCTTAAGGACCTAGCATAAGTCTTAAGCATTTTCTAACCAAACTCCTTCAGACCAAACATTTCTTTACTGATTCGTTTCCAAAGCCTATTGTTTATTACGGAAAGACCTGGGAAAGTTAGTTTTTCTCACTTCACACTAGCAACTATCTATCGAGGGCGGCTAAGACCCTTCCTAGTCCACCAACCTTCTTTTATCCAACCAGAAGCAATGTCTACTGCCCTCACTTTCCTAACCAAATTGTCATGAACAAATCCGATGGTCCCTTGCTTTAGACACACCCATCACTAGCTTTCCTCCGGCACAGCATCGTCACTTTACCTTACTTATTCTTCACCGTTAGAATAGTCAACATCTCTCAGATCAGTCACGATTATTATAAACATTGCTGTGTTATTCAATAAAGTTCGTTAGAAAATAAAGGTAGTAGTTGTGTTACGACTCAAGTTCTTATCTTTAAAATCTGTGTTAATTTTACATGACATACGCATAGACGAAATCGAGACCTCTCGTGATTTCGTTCACGAATCGCTGACACGTTTGAGCGGCGCTTCGAAGTCCAAACATCATATTGGCTGCTTCGGAAAGTCCGGTGTATAACGCACGATAATCGCTGCAATATCGTATGTCTCCATCCTTCTTCGGTACGACGTACAGAGATGATGCCAGTGGACTTTTCAATAGCCGCATCACTCCTTGCTCGATCATCATTTCAAACTCCGCCTTAACCTGTTCAAGTCGATCAGGAGCGAGGCGGCGGAGTTTGCTATAGACTGGTGGACCGGGTGTGGTTTCGATGTGGTGTACCACATAGTGTCGAGTTTTCTTTCGTTCGAAATCCGGCGGATGGGTTCAATTTCATATCTTGTTAATAGTATTGGTCAAAATGATTGAAGAGAATTGACCATGTTATTTTCAAACTGTATTGTCAATATTATTATCAATATCATTGATCATATTTTACCTATTTCCCCTAAACTATAAATCAGATTGTATAAAGTTTATGTTTCTTTTACTTACTTTGTCTGTGTTCATTGTGTTCATATATGATGCTTTCCCCAGTTTATGACACAAACTTATTAGGCGCCCTAATATTTACAATAAAATGCACTGCACAACTGTTAAAAAGGCACATCTGAGCAATGCAGTCTTATATGAATTAGGGAAAGTATAATAACCATCCTTTACCGATAAAATTGTCAAGATAAAAGAATAACATCTTATATTTCAGTAACATTTTCATAGTATGAATTCGAAAAATGCGATTTTTAAGTTTTATCACTTTTGAAGCAAGTGTATTTTGTTCGTTCACGATATAATATAAATAAACTGTTATCCGAAAGAGCTATTATACAAATAAGCCTTTATTTAGTGATAAATACGTATATGAATAAATTTGTATTCGTTTGGATATTTATTTGTTAGTTGCAAACAGAACTTTATTCTCTATTCTTATCCGTTGTCTATTGTTCGAATAAAAATTTTCCTAACACTGATCCAAGAATAAGAATATATCTGATAGTGTTTTACATATTATTCAGGGTTTGTAATAATGCAAATAACATCATATATAAATAAAAAGTGTCTAATAATGCTAAAAAAATTCTTACATTTCCTTTAACCATGATATAAATGCACGTTATAGTAATTTTTTATATCCTTTACTGTTGATGACGAAGTGATCGCGTGATGTGCTGAAGCGATAAGATGCATAAAGTATAGCTGTTCATGTTTAAAGAAGTTTACAGATAAAGAAAGGGAGAAAAATAAGAAACGAGGAAAACGGGAAGAAATGGAAAATCACATCAAGGAAATTGAAGGCAAACAGAGCAGAGAGTGAAGGAGAAAGAAAAAGCAACAAACACGTGGAAGAGAAGCAAAACGGATAGAGGAAGATAAACATTAGAGATAAGTGCAACAATGCAACAACAGTACGCATTTCCATTCTCATTGCATTCCCTCCGAAATTGTGGGATGAAAGTGGATAAATAAAAGTTGCATTATGTGATTTTAAAATAGGAAAGAAAGGATGAGGAAGCATTAAGAGGAAGCCAACGACTAGGCGGGAACCAACACGGAAACGGTTCCATGTGAAGACATATACTGCAGATGGACGAATAAAGACGTAAAAGAAAGAGAGAAGCAGAGACAAATAGAGAATAATAAGTGTAAAAGAAGAGGTAGACCATGTTGAGAATTGTGGATCTTAATTACCGAAATAAAAGTAAAGGAACACTAAGGTTACACTTAGAATTTATATTAAAATAGTTATAGATTTATTTAATAAACGATTTCCAGGATCTTCGTCGATATACATTTGCACGCGTTTCAACGCTTTCTTTGTCTCACCATCTTTCATACCAGATTACCAACGGAACAGTTACATTCATCTGTTTTTCGAGACGCCGCGCACACACATACTTCCACACACTCATATTCACATACGTGTGTTACTACTACGCGGCCAATCTAGTCTAGCAGACAAAATTATATATATCTCAATAGACCAACATTATCAGAACAGCTGGTAAGGCAAAGAACAGAGAAATAGTGCAAGATCGATAAGCGAACTATTTAAAAGCAAGAGGGAAGGTGAAGAAGATAGGTCGAAGGAAGAAAAAAGAGAACATTGTGAAGAAACGAGTAGGATCGGCAGTTTACTAACGCAAAAGAAGAAAAGAGCGAGGCACAATTGTAAACAAAAAAGGAAAAAAGGGGCAATATAAAGGCAGGACAATATCAAAACATAATAAAGATATTTAGGGAAAGAAACATTAAGGAAACATGTTGGAGAGCAAAGAATCAACAAAGTAGAAGAATGGTAGTAGCGGAATTAGAAAGTTAGTCAATGAAGATGGAAGTGATAGTGAAGAAATATAGATTATAGGGAAGAAAGCTAGATATGAACAATAACATAATATATAAAGAAAGATACATACGAAGACATCTGGAAGACATAACAAGAAAAGGAAAAATTGCAGGAAATGCAGTTAAACTAACATGCAAGAAAAGAAAAATAAATGGGCAGACCTTCCACTGGGAAGGAGATTGTTACGTCGCGTGGGACAGTCCGTGCATCGTCCTTCATTGTCTGTCCGTCAAAGACCCACGCACCGTTATACAGACCCTTAATAAACCTAAGGAACTATCATAAACAGAATGTTTTTAACGGAATCTTTAATCCTACAAGTATTTTCTGTTTATGGCTGGTGCTTAAAACAGTCCTTAGGTTTATTATTCGCTCTTAAAAATAATGGAGAAAGCGGGTAGTTACCTAACGGGAAAAGCGAATATTTGTCTAATGGAAAAGTAGGTTTTTCCCATAAACAATGATACTCACGAGCCACGTTGGCAAGAGACTTCCTCCTCCTATCTTCATTTGTTAACGTTGGCTATAACCAATGGGAATCGCGGATTGTTACCCTCACTTTCCTGACGAAAAATGTGAACAACGAATCCGCGTTCTTCGTTCAAAGGGCACACCCATCCCGAGTTTTCCTCCGTAATAACATAAGAGCGAATAGTTAGTTAAAAACAGTCCGAGTAACAGAAGGAGTCAGAAGTCAAGTCATCAGAGTCGCCAAGTCGAAGACAGTCAATCGAATCAAAATCATCCTTCAGAGTCGCCAACACGAAACGAGTCTCAGGTCGTACTCATTCGTAGTTTGGCAGTCAACATACGCACAATTGTATCAAATATTGAAGTTATTGGATTGTTGAAAATATATATAAATCAGGTTCGCATTATAATTACGTTTAGGGGCGTGAAACGAATTTTCATTTTGATTAGACATTGTTGTTATGCAATAGAGAAGATATTGACCAGTGCAAATATGATTATTACACAATTTGACAAGTAATCGTAATTAGATACTCGAGATGCTAATGACAATGATCCTAGGTTTAATAACGGATCCGCGGTCAACGGGATAACAAAATGCGCTTTCTTCCAAAGTCCAAGTTGTACCCAATACAACAAGTATTACTACATACAAGTATTACTGACTAACTCTTTGCTAAAACGTAGAATATCCACCGAGCGTAAAGACGCTATGTAACTCGCTAATGAGACCTCACGAGAGAATAACTTTCCGTCACAATGATGCTGCAGGGGAAAACTATGATGGGGTGTGTCTAAGGACACGAGATCATCCGATTCGTCGAGGAAAGCCTTCGTTCTGAAAGTGAGGGAACTGGACGTTCCTGTTAATTGGTTAATTTCTGTCTTGGTGGTTGGAGAAGGATGCTAACCGCCCTTGAGGGATAGTTGCTAGCGGGAAGCATCGTTCGTGAGAAACGCAGATTTCCCGTATCTTCCCGTGTTAGGTGATAGATTTAGGGACTGTTAGGGTAAAGACTGTTCGTCCGTTTGAAGGACATTTGTTAACAAAATCCTAAAATTTATAGCGGGTCCTCGGGCTAGCTGAACATGTACTGTGGAGATGCATCGACATCTGGTAATCATCTTGCCCGAAGAATAGGGTCTGTGTGTGGCGAGCCACGAGACAGAAACCGTTGGAATGTTTACTGTCGAGTGCAGCTACAACTATTCCTTTTTAAAACTTTCGCTTCGGGTGCCGCTTATAGGCGGCGACCACGCGACGATCGGCACCCCATATATCAGGTATACATCAGTGTCATCTGTAGTCAATAATATGTTTTTTCGTTACCGGCAGAACATTTTCTGTTGATTTTATTGATATATTGGATTAATCGCTTCTTAAAAGTTACTCACTGTTGCAACAACATCAAAACATTTCACGCAATATATTTCATATATCCAAACGATCGTATAGTGTTTCATGCGCCTCCGTACAGGGAGAGCACTTAGGCGGACTGGACTGCCGAAGCGGAAGGGTTAAGGAGAGCTATACAATTACTCTATACCTCTGTTAGGTAAAAACGTTCATCCCGTAACCGCGGCTATGTTCAGCGAATGGTTGTCACTTCGAGCCCAAGCTCACTATCACAAATCTCGGACAATTATAGTCGGGTTAAATCATAAAGACAAAGTATTGGGGATTTTCCCAAGAATTCCAAAGGGGAAGCCCCGGTGTCTTTTCATCTCCGACATAGATATATGCAAATTGATATTGACAAACTATTGTATATCAATGTATTAGTTGAAGTCCACGGAATTTATTGAACCCAACAGGAATCGTATAGCTTTTTTAATTTTGCTATAAATTGAGGTCAAAGTTGAAAAATTTCTGTCGTGTCGAACAGTCTAATGTGACCCAACGCCGCTCCACGAAGCAGACAGTGAATTCGGGCGCCGCCCCACGAAGAGAACCATGAATATCGGCGCCGGCGTCAATGTCAGGTAATAAATGACGAGGTATTATAAAAAAAGGGTGACTGAGCAATAGCCCGTTCGTATACTATACAATGTTACACTCTAATGGCGAAACACAGACTGATTTACTGACTAAAGGGCTGGGATCTTTACCTCCTCACTATGATTCACATATCTCACGGGTGGGAATCCGGCTACTGTCTGTTCTCATCGCCATCGCATGGCCAGGTGTTATCTACATGTCCTGAGGTTGGCAGATTCCTGGCTTTTGGGCGACGTTACATCAACGTGTTAAATGAAGTCTCTCCAGAATATCTTTCAAATCCAGAAAGACCCCTTTAATGATGCCATTCACTGATCCTGACTATCACACAGTCTTCTTTGTTTTGTTTCGCGCTCGTTGTACTCTTTTGCTTCTTCAGCGCCGATTTGATGAATGGCTCCTTTGAACGCCTATTTCTGTTTACCACCAGAATACTGTAACAGCTACTATCCGATACGGTAACCTCTGTTTTGGATGCGCTGATCGATAGCTTCACTGACCGGTCTCCCAGCTATACTCAACCAAGTTACAAGGCTGTTTTCCTCCACTTCGCTTGTTCCTTTCACTACCGGAGCCATATACTCCTCCTTGACGGTAGCGACGGAGACAATCCTCGGCGGTATCCCTTCGTCATTGCCGCTTACTTCTAGGCTGTCGGGTTCCTTTCCCTCCACATTCTCTGGAATGTCATTACTAAATTCGAGAAGTTTCGTATACTTCTTCGAGGGAGGGGGGGGGGGGTACGCCACTTCTTTATTGTTCCTCTACGCCTTTCTTTACCTCCTTCAACTTCGCTCTCGCTATCTTCAAAACTCTGGTCCCCGGTCGCATTTATCAAACGAGAGGGGGCCACGGGACCCAGCCTCCTCTCGTCGTTTGGCCAGTCGCAGGATGACCGTCGGGTCGAGTCTGGAACATCATTGGAAACACCGACGGGGTCTGGAGGTTTCGAAACCCCCTGTGCCGTTACCTTAATACTCTTATTTGTACTATGCATAATTATCTTATCACAAAAGAAAAGGTATCATTGTCCAGGGACAGAGCCGCGTTCGTCATAACTAAGTAATACCAATGTCGTGTCCTTAAAACGTAGCCAAAGTCGTTACCAATCAGTCCAAGTGAGTCTTCTCGAGTCCGTCAATACGTGCGGTCCTTGGCCCTGCGTTCTCTTATTTCATCGCGATATATATAAAATCAATCCTAATCTTGTCCTTGGAACTGGTTAAATACCACAATAGAAAGCTAAATCCCGAAATCAGCGCGTCGAAGATCACGCAGAGTACAAGCTCTACACCTATAGGGGAAATCTTCACGCTTATACCGCAGCAACATAGCTCAACAGTGACCCGGCTCCTCTCAATTCACTAAATAAGAGGGTGACGATCCCCTAGGAGAGTCTAGTAAGTCGGCGATAAGAACAGAGCATCGCTCGTAGAATCCAAGACTTCCAAACATATCCTACCGCCACGTATAGCCAATAGGAAGCTGCATCTGTATATGCATCATTAAACTATGTTTTCATCCTCGACAATGTTCCCAATCAATCAAAAAATTTAAGAGAAAACCGCGCTTGCCGTCCTTATAAATGAAATATCAAAATGGAACTTTCGAGTAGCTGACTATAAGGCTGACTTTCTCAGGGTTCTAAAGTAATTTCCCGTGCTTCCAGATTTTTTCCTGAAACGCGACTTGGCAAATAGATAGCTGTCACTGTAAGTCATTACTTAAAATAGATTTGAACCGCGAGAAAATTTCGGAAATACCCAAAAATATCTCCAAAGTAATGGCTCAACAACGGTGAAACTCAATTAGAGCAGACCCTACTTCTGTCAACAAACAAGAGGTCCGTAATGTGGCTACCTCTACTCAAGGTTGCAAGTGGACATTGAGCACCGTGCCTGGAAATATACCGACCCGTACAACAACGTGGCGTCTCAAGAACCAAACTTCGCAAACCACCATTTTGTCGGGAGTAAATTCGCTTAGTAAATTCCTCCCATTTCAGCTAATTCCATGTAATTAACTCTTGTGATTGGAATAGACCCACTCTCCCAATCTTAAACTAAAAGGGGCGATAGGCCAATGGCAAAGAGTGAAGAGAATAAATACTCTTAACAATGCAGCTTATCATATGGCTCTCGATACACCGTAGTACACGCCCAGCTCCTATTCGGTGTTCGAATACCTAACTGTCGTGACTAGCAATAGTCCCCAGATGGCACGACACGTTCCGTATACTCGTCTAAGGCTACGTATCGTAAGTTGTACGTACAGGTGGCACCATCAATTCGTACATCGGCACGAGACTAATGATGATTCTATAACCCTGTCCTGAGTAACGGGGCCTCCATACCAAGATGGGGACCGCCTGCAGACCCGTGCGCGTTTCTTTACATCGATACCGTTGGCTATTCTGCCGTGCAAAGTGAGTGCTATCCTCCACGTTGGCATCCTATCTACAGTGATCGAAACTTTTCGTTCAAAAGTTGGGGTGTCGGTCGGATGTTATGAAGTGGAGGATCATTGTGTATAAAATAGAGGAAGTGATGACTCTGCCGTGGTATAATTTCACGTAATTCGTTTAGAAGATGGCATTACAAGATGAGAGTGTGAAAATCGCAATTAGGTTTCACTTGTTATCGATGTTATCGGGGCGAAAAGATAGGGACATGAATATAATTTCAGACAATTACTGCCTATACATTTATAGTAAATCGTTCTTGGTTAAATCTCTCAACCGTTGCATGTGGATTTCTATAAGCCCAAATCCTGGCATTTTGTCGATCGAGGATACTGTAATTTGAGAAACTACCTTCATCCGTAAATATTACACGTTCGAAAAAGTGTGAATCGTGTTACAACTTATGTAGCATTCAATATCAGATACTCCGTCGAGTACCATACTGGTTGGATCTATCATGTGATTGATTTTCATTTGAACAATCTGTTCTTCTTTAATTCATGCAGGGTCAACCTAAAGTCAGATGTTGCAATATTAATTCATGATCAATATTCTTATATATTTTACGAGCTAATCTCTAATTTGCTGTTGCTTTGTAAATAGTACGCTACTTCCTCATTAAATGTGAAATATAAACATATTATGAATAAAGCCAGTCTAAGAATTATTAAAACTTTAACATTCTTTTCCGGGAGATGAAGTCACTTGCGACCTATGGTTCCTTTGCAACTTTTGTTAATAACTTTGATCATGTTAATAACCTTATAAAATAAATTTGTTGCAATAAAAAAAATGTTGATTTTAAAAATCATGTTCAAGATTAGGTTTGCACGAACTTTTTTTTACAAATGTCCATCGATCCAGAGGTGCAGAATCGTGCAGAATCATGCTACGGTGGTTTTTATACCTACATTTTATACACCTTGCACTGACAATTTGTTCACATTACAAACTACAGTGAGTCACAAAAGTATTCGTACACTTGTTGACACTTTTTCTCGACCTATTATGTGTGTTTATAAAACGTTTTGAAATTGATACGGCAGCTAATTATCACGATTATATTGAAGAATAAACGATTCTGAAAATGTATAAAGTAGTTATGATTGCATAAAGGTATTTAGTATAAGTGTACATTTTGCAGACAGGACAAAAGAATTTAAACAGGCAATAAGTCTGAATATTCGGTAGGTATTCATAGTACTCAGTATTATTTCATATTTGACACCTATTATATGTTAAGAAATGTTAAGTTGGTATGATCGCTAGTTTCTACAAGCTAAGTTGGTACGACTTCTAGCGACGCTCTTTTGTCTTAGGAGTCGACCACGTGTTAATAGACTAAGTGTATCCTGTGTGTTAAGACGTGTTTGTACGAGGCGGAGATATATAGAAAGATAAATTGAATCTGTGTGAATCGATTAATTATCAACCCCAAACCTACATTAATTAACATTATATGCTTCAGGTAATTATTCATACTGTTTACCGACGTTTAACGAAATATGAATTTGCAGTAAATATCTTGTAATTGTAATACATATTTGTAATATATATGTAAATTCTATAGAATTTAGAACACCAACTGACGGGTTCACTTTCCCCGTGTTTACTGGGAGTCGGTCGAACAATATAAATAGAGAAGGACGGGGACTTAGGAGAGAGAATAAAACAGGATTTCAAGAAGCGAAGATTGAACAAAGAAGAAGAAAGGCAAGTTAAGAGTTAGAAGGAGAAAGAGAAGAGGGATTAGAACCAGAGAGTTTTTAGGAGATACGGAATAAGACTTAGAAAATCGATTTTTGAGTTTTCACGAATCGATCGCCTGATTTTCAAAAATATTACACCATTACATATATATATTTTTAAATTCAAATTATGTCTGATATAATATATCATTATAGTGCTAATGAAATTTCAACATGTTTTATATAACACGGAAAAAATACACATAACAATTCTCTATTTTAACTGTACGAATCCTTTACACTGTAAATATATCGCTACACAATGGTCTGGGAAGCGGAATATGGAGGTCAATATTAAAAACTTTTATGTTTTGCAGGTGGGTATATTTTTATCATTGTTAAATATTTAATTTTATAAATAATGTAAATGGAATTTGTTTTTTTTCTCTTATCGGAAATCTTATTTCTATTGAATAAACATTTTTGAAATGATTTTGTGTAAAATTTCGCAAACATTGTGTATTAAAATAAAAAGAAATTGTTAACTCTCAAAATTATAACTTTTTACGTTTTCATTTCCATAGAAGCTTGAAGTATTGTAAACCAACATCTGATAATCATATTATTAAAGAATCTATATAAATAATTATACTCCTTAGAGTTTTTAACGTATGTATTCAATTCTATAGTAACTTTCATGAAAAATTATGGTTATAAGCAACTTTTTGTGTCGGTAACAGAGATTTCTATTTTCAAAACACAGAGATAAAATGTAGATATCATGTAATTACTTTTTCATATTCTGTTCATATCATTACATACCTTTTCCTGATATAATTCCATAACGGTAAAACGATTATTACATTATTGAAAATTTAACATGATTTTTAGCAATAAGATATTAATAAGTTTTACGTATAATTTGCTCCTGCTACAGGCGAGTAGTCTTCTAATCAAACACTTTCGGGTGCGTTGCTGCACGACGGTTGATCCAGTTGATAAGAGGTATTTTTATTTTCTTCGAGTATATATTTGGCAAATTTCTCCTTTTTCTTTTTACATACCGCTTCGTCGACAGACGCTGCCTTCTCGATTTTCTCAACGCTATTGCTGCTTAGACGCCGTGCTATTTGATTACCTTTTGCTGCTCCCTCGTCTTTCTCGAGAAAATTACTCATGCTGACGCGTCTTTCCCTCATCAAGATTTTGCCAAGAGAAAAATTTGGCCTGGCCAGAACATCCATTCTATCAAAACGGTAAGCACTACCTATATGATCTCTTTGCAGCGGTCCGGCTAACACGTCCATTCTATCGAAGTGACAAATACTTCCACCACGATTTCTTTGCAATGGTCTGGCAAGTACCTCCATCCTGTCAAATTGGCAGACACTCATCCGACGGTATCGTTGCCATAATTTTGGGGAAGCATCGAATTGACAAATACTCATTCCTCTGTCTCGAAAGGCAGACTTAGACGTTTCGATTCTGTTCAATTGACCGATATTAGTCTTTCGTTCGTCTTGTAACAATTTCGTGGACTCGTTGGCTGACTTCAGGTTTTTAAAAGCATTCTGTTCATTGGAGATGTTGTTCTCCGAAAACATTAAGAACTGAAGATCGAGAGCGCTTTTTGTGCGACGCAGTATAATACCTTCACCTCCAGGGAGGAAGGACATCCTAGATCCAATGAACACACTGTTTTGCCTTGGTCGCATTTGGCGCGAAATGTAATTTAATTCGTGCCCCGCTGGATAGTCCCCGCAGAGTATGTTGCATTTCGAGAATGTGCACCGATTCTGCGAACAAACAAATCAATGACTTACGAATAGTTTTATTTGACGAACGAAACAGAGAAATTTTTGGTGATTGAACAGATCTGTGCATCCTGCATTTAATAGTAGTTATAAGGAAGAGAGTTACGATGGATGAACATTGAGAAATATGTATAGATATGTCTCAAGATTTTGCAGCCAAATCTTGTTAGGATATTCTATGAGTATAATCAAGCAAAAATGTTATATAAACATAGATGATTTACAGCTTTATTGAAAGCTCAAAATCATATGTTGTCTATAAAAATTGTCTCAATACTAAAATTTTTATGTTTTAAAAATATACATTTTAAAAATACGCATTTCGCGGTTTACATTTCTCGTTCTAATAAACAATGATATTAACACCGAACGATGTTACACTTTATGGATTTATTATTTTTGCATTCTTGTACATATTTGAACTACACAAGATAAGATGTTCAACCATCCTTGAAATAATTCTTGTTAATTTCACTTATTTTCATTTTACTGAAAATTAATATGACTTTTATTATACACTGGTGAGAAAAATGAACGGAACACTCAATATTCGGCAAAGGATTGTTGATATTTAAGCTGTTATGATTTTGTAACAAGAAATAACAATCATTTTAGACTCATTTCACAACATAAAGCATCTACTTTCAGAATCGTTGGTTAGCTTTTCTTTCCAGAGGTTCCAGGAAATTTAAGGAGTAATTCTTGAAGCCGAAATAAGACGAAAATCAAGAATAAATAAATAAAGCAAAATACAGCAAATTACAATAGCTGTTCGATATATCCTCCATCTTCTTATAAACAGAGCCTGACTCTTCTCTTAAAATTTTGCCCCATTGTGCGAAAATATCTCATCGTATTCTGTGCGATTTCCGCTACGGAGAAAATGTGGCGTTACAGTTCAATTACCGTAGATAGCGGCAATGCATACACTAATCTCTTCGTATGTCTTCAGAAGTAAAAGTCGAGGGGATTTAAATCTGGGGACTGAGCAGGTCAACGCACAGGTCCTCTTCGACCGATTCACATGTTTCCAAAAGAGCTAGTCAAGTGCTCTTGCACTGCGTTGGTAGAATGTGGTGGTATACCATTCTCCATGAATCGCCTCCTGATGTGTGTGAATTTTCACATGCCCAAAAATGCTCGCTAACGTATATTCGTTATTCCACGTTTATTAAATGTTGCCTCATTAGTAAATAATATTCTCGCGGCGAAATTAGAATTGCGTTGTCATCCATTTGTGAGAATCTCTTCTTTTGAGAACATCCACTGCTTTTAACTCCTGAACTTTCTGAAAGCTATACGAGTGTAAATTTTCCCACTTCAATACGGGCAATACTGTGTTGTTGCGGACACATTCTTCAGCAGCAATAATCCTCGTATTTAGTCTGTGATTTTCTTGAATATAGCACAGTATTCTATTTCTCAGATCCGGATCGTCGTGCTGAATTCGTCCGCCAGATTTTGCAGGTTTTAATGTACCTGTATCCCACAATCGTTGGTCTATTTTGCAAAATATATTTGCGCTGAATATAGTTCTATTAGGATATTTTTCGCCGTATAAACGTTGCGCTTTTGTGCTATTGTTGTCCGCCGTAACGTTCTCCAAATGTACACGACATTCTGTAATAAATGTGACGATATAAATAATAAACAACGTATAGTATTACTACACTGTATATAATGCGCACTGCACACACAATACAACCAAGTAACGCTTTCCAAAACTGTTGTTCTAGCCTCTTGTCTCGAAATGGTTAAAATATGGTAATGTAGTGACGGAAAATTCATTCAGAAAGAAAAATTTGTGATGTGTGACTGATTGGTTTTTTTTAAACTATCTACAGGGGACTGAGATTTCAATAAAAACCATATGTAATCAACTGTATTTAAAACTTTTTATTTGAAGAAGCAAATGTCTTGTCAAGGATTATCCGCAATATTTGAACATCCACTGTCATACATCAATGGTAATCATCCAGATTATAAACGAATTAACTACCAGTCTTGATAATTGTCAGTTAAACTTAAAAACAAATATCACTTAATTTTTAAAACTGATGAATATTTATTCCTTATATAAACAAACTAGTGATCAATCTCGCATTCTTTATTGTAATCTAAAGTAAATAAATTACATACTTTATTTTTTAACGTTTAAGACTGATTTATAACATTATTTAAATAATGCGAGGCATTCTTTAAGTGTCTCTGTAATATAAATACACGCGACACATACTGTTTTATCAAGGCTTTCGATTCTGTTAATCCCCTATTATATTGTTTGACGGGGGACTAAGGCCAGGAGACAGAAAATATTTGTAGCGGCACTTGAAAATGAAACTGTCACGTAAAATTAAAACTTATATTTTAAAGAGGAGGTTGAGTCGTAACACAACTACTATCTTTAATTTCTGACAGTTTATTGAATTACAATAATCGTGACTTAAGATGTTGACTATTCTAACGATGAAGAATTAGTGAGTTGGAGTCACGATGCTGTGCCGGAGGAAAGCTGGTGATGGGTGTGTCTAAAAGTAAAGGACCATCGGATTTGTTCATGACAATTTGGTTAGGAAAGTGAGGGCAGTAGACATTGTTTCTGATTGGGTGAGAGAAGGTTGGTGGGCTAGGAAGGGTGTTAACCGCCCTCGATAGATAGTTGCTAGTGTGAAGTGAGAAAAACTAACTTTCCCAGGTCTTTCCGTAATAAAAAATAGGCTTTGGAAACGTTTGGTCGTTGGTAAAGAAATGTTTGGTCTGAAGGACTTTGGTTAGAAAATGCTTAAGATTTATGCTAGGTCCTTAAGGCTATTGAGGGTATGTAGTAAGGATGTGCGGACATCTGGCTGCCATCCTGCCCGCGGTGTGGCCTGGTCTAGGTAGAGTGTCGCCAGACGTAACAGTAGGTTCTTGAAGTAATTGAGGGTATGCACACATCTGACCTCTGATGTGAATTGACGTTACAAAACCTTCCGACGGTTTCGCGACACAAAGCATATCATCGAAGCGTAAAGCCGACACGCCTAATGAGCCATCCATATCCCTACGGTCCTTTCACCGAATATTTGGAAGAAAGCGTACATTTCTCTGTCATGCAAATATGATATAATTTAACATGTTTAAAAGCGTTAAAAAGTGAGAGCCAGAAAAATTCCCAGTTCTGTAGAATCATCCATCTAGATCCATATTATATGAAAAAGGTTTTGAAATTTTAATAAATATTGTTGGCGACATTTTGAATCGTCATGTTGTAAAAAAAGAATTAGAATGAAGGTGGTGGTAAGAAGCCTTTTTATTTTGAAGCGTTTACGACATTAGAAAGAGGACTTACAATTAAACTGGTTGAGAATAAATATTTGAGAATATTCAGAAATAATATTCAACCCAGCTCAGTATATTAACAAATTTATTTTGATTAAGCAATAAAAATGATATAGAATTACTAAAAAAATTTAGTTGTTCTTATATTATTCTTATTGAAATATAAAATAATAATTATACCAAAAAGATGCGAGTCCTACTGTCCAAAAATTCTTTTATCCGAACAGTCATGTTTCCCCATTATTTCGGATACTGGTGATTGCACTGCAATCCTAATTATAGCGTATATTGAATAGAATGTCACACAAAAACATAATATGTTTTCATGCAAATTGACAGTATCTAGGGTATCTTGTTGTAACATATTCTCCCTACGGAAAATGATAAACTGGTGCTGACAGATCTCGAGCAGCAGCAACGATATCAGTTTAACGCATTATTAAAAGAGGATGTATGCTACATAATTCAGTTGATGCTACTTGCTCATAGGAATAGTATACCATGCAAACTTGACGGAACACAAATATGGCAATTGATTTAGAAATTTCCTTAGACGTGTCAGCCAAATCTTCCGTTAAAACTACATTTCAATAATTCACATTTTACTATGTCGATTGTAAGAGAAAACGGATGTTTTTGCTCCATCGCAGCTCTGATAAATCGAGTTGAAGTTAGAGATAGCCTGTAAAAAAGTTCATTTGGTATTTAAATTAATGTTGCTTTGGAAAGAAAGTTGTAAAGCATTTTCCAATCGCGGATTGTTTTTACTGTGAATTATTTATGTAGTATCGGACCCGGAGGAACCCCCAAAATGTAGTAACAATCCCGGACGAACCCCCAAGAACGTACTGATATTAGTTATTTATTTAAAATAAATGGATTGTACAGTTGTTGATTAGGCAGAAGGACGATGATTGTTTAACTTGAACTAGAAACTAATAACATAATAATAACTCGACATAATTTAAACGACTCAATGGTTCATTTGCAAGTCTCAAACGAACCACACTCTCTCGACAACGCTAGCCACACTCCCTCGACAACGCAACTCGCACTCTCCCTGACTTGTCGATGCACACTCTTTGACTTCTCGATCCACACTCTGTGACTTCTCACCTAACACTCTTCTCTCAACTCAGACTCTCAATTCATACTCTCTTTGTCTTTTCTTAGACCCTCCACGCACGTGCCACGCAGCTGCTCGTGGCCAGGGTCACGTATGTCTTTTTTTCACGAAACTATTCACTCGAAGAGAACCGATGATACATTGATGAGCCTGTCACGTAAAAAATAACTCTCGTGATAATATATATGTAAAACTTTATTTCTCAAGAGTCGAAGCCCCTTGAGTACCAAGATTACAGTGCTCCAGTATCGGCTTACAATTCAGACTGGCCTGGCCGTCATTATTCGGAGTCTAAATACTACGCGAGAACGATGGAAATGATGGAGGGGGTATCATTCTCGGAAGTTCTTTATCAGGGTGGCGAGGTGTCAACTATCCGGAGGATACTTAGAGGTAGTCGCCTAAGGTGACGTCAGGGTGAAAGAATTTGGGGTTACACTCCCCCCTCCTTCGAATGAACTTAGTCCTCGAAGTTCCCTTTCCTCTTTAAGATGGATGGGTGAAATTTTGCCTTGGGTGTCTCCAGGTCGAAGGTTACGTGTGAATCGTTGCTGGTGCTGGGTACAGGTAGCATCGGGGTGAATATGTTGATAGGTGCCGGATTGATTGGCATCGGAGCGCTGGCTGGGGGATTGTTATTCGTCGTATTTCGCTTGATTTTACAGCAGAATAAATGGAAACATAATTTTGGCATTCCTATTTT
>JACXIM010000117.1:48886-105487 GCA_014737505.1 Bombus sibiricus | reverse complement strand
GTATATCATTATTATTAATGTATTTATTAGTATAATTATGACACTTTTTAAGAAAATTGCATTGAATGCATCATCATTATTGAATCTTTGTCGTGTTACCCTAATTTATTTTGTGCACTTATGCATATATGAATTTATTTATTTATGTTCTGATTGATCCATACAGTTACGGATATTATAATCATTTTCTGACCATTCGGTATTACTGGAACATTAGACTCGCAAACTGCCGCTTTTCAGTGCATGTAGAAATCGTTTCACTTCAATAGAACATTTTCGAATATAGGAATCATTTGTCTAACGTGTAAGTATCGATTAAATAAAATAAAAAAAATAAAAAAACTGGGGTCGCGAAAAGCTGACGGCGGCCAACAACAGATGACACAGCGAAGTCACGTTTACGGGACAGCGGCCGTCAAACATTTCAAAACATGTTAAAATAGGTAAGACAAAAAGTAAGAAAAAAACTTAAGATTAATTTTAAATGTAAGAACTCGTTGTAATACATTTGTATCAACTATAAATAGATTTTTAAAATTAATTGATTGTATAAATAAAGAATTAATCGATCTTCGTTTGGAATGTTTTGCCAAAAAATACGTTACTGTTCTTATTATATTAACTGTAATTATATTGTGTGTAGAATCATATATTAATTGTCCTAGAGCCAACAGAGTTAACAGTTCAGGAACTGGGTAAAGAAAGTGCTAATTTAATGACTACAGAAGGGACAATTCTATGTTTTCAATAAACTAAAGTGCATAAATAGTAAACTACCACTAAATTTATTAGTAGTAAAAAGTGAAATTGAGAAACAGAGAAATAAAAACATTTTATCATTCTTTGTATTTTTACATCGGTGATTATATCCTGATACAAATGAATTTTGAGCTATTCATCCAAATATGTAGTGAAAAATTGCGCAAAACAGCTATTTAAAATATTGTTCATTCAGGAAGAAAGAAATGAAGATCAAATTGATAATTGTGAATTAGAATCAGAGAGTGAAATAAAAACAGATGAAATAAAAGAATATGAAAACTTACAAAACAGTATCAAAAGTTAAAATGAATTAAAACAAATCAAATGTAGAAGATTTGATATAGATAAAGAGTTTTAAAGGATTGAAGGAAATGAAGGGAAGAGAAGTAACAATATGGATATTTTATGTAATTCTTTATTTACTATATAAACCAACATCAATATCTTGCAAAAGAGTTTTTCTGTTTCAGGAAACACTATTACAAAAATTTGCAGCCGATCAAGTATTACGACGTTGAACACACTGGTCTTTCTAAAGAATCATTTTACCAAACAAAGTTAAAACCAAAACATTTAAAAATTATGAAGTTATATTTCCTTATGCTCCTTATGGACAAATACTACATCATAGAAGTTTTTCTTTTTTAGTAACAAAAACTAAAATTTGATCAAACTCAAGCGCAAAAATGCATACTTTTTTAAAAGGAGGCAAGAGAGCAGGGAGAATCACCAATGTCATTCTCTTCTTCATTGCAAAAGGCAATATGCTTCTATCAAAATTTCGGTAAGTAGAAATCATAGAAGATTTAAACTCTTCCCTTAAGATTAGGATTACCAAGGTTTTACTGTACTAACAAAAAATACAAATATATTTAGGATGTTAGTGATACCGGAGCACCTGAATAAAGAAGTTAGGAGTGAAAGGCTAAAGTTAATAGCGCAGATTAGATGTGGAAACATAGAGAAATGGAACAAATAATGGTAAGACAATAATAAGAAATAATTTTTAGAAGAAGGAAAGAATGAATGAGAATGAATGGATGAGATATTTGTAACATTGCAAAAAGTATTGTAAACCAACTCCTTTCTTGGCTTTGAAGCCGAAATAAAAAAAATATATTATATTCGAATAAAACTGTTCAAATAAAACAACCGATCTTTCACCTTAACTGCAGAAACTCATGTATAATTCATTACATACAGCATTAATTTCTAAATACATCACATATAAAAACCTATATATTAACAGCATTCTTTTTGAGAACATGCTAATGTTTTTTCTGACTTTTATTATGAAAAATGTTTCACACAAAAGGTGGAGTTTGAGATTGAAAATTTATTTATAATTATTAAATTGCAAAAATAGTTTTTCTCGCACTTAACAAAAATTATTTGAAAAGCTCATCTGCTTGAATACACAGAAAAAGATAATACTTGTAATCAGTAATTTTAAAAGCATATTTCTGTTAAAAGTATATCTCTATGACTCATATTTTGAACCTTATAGGGAAAAATGTAAAGCAATACTTCTTATTTATGTTCTTTCTATCTTTCATACACTAAATTTGACAAAATAACAGTTAAGATATTCTTCAAATTAGTAGTAATAATTAGACTATAATCTTGATGTAATTATAAGAATCATGAAACCATTTAAGATTTTAACTGATTATTATAATTCTTACATACAGAAGCTATTTTTATGTTGTCCATGTTGATGATGTCTTAATTGCTTCTTAAGTAGTATTTGCATACCTTTCTGAATCATCAAATAACCGACAAATTTTACCACTAATTTACAAAATAGCATTTAATTGTGTTGATCACTATTTTATACGTTCTCAAGCATATGCAAAAGTTTCAAACGACATTTTTATCTGTTTTAAATATTCTTCTGATAAAGCAATGTAAGCGATATACACACGCATTAAATTTAACAACCTAAGGTTAAAATATTTGGTAAACTAATAGCTTTTCGATACAGATAGGCTAATACTTTCGTATAGGGAATGACAAGCTGCATCGATTAGTGCATTAAAAAAATGTATGATACCATTTAAAAAATCAAAGTTGTTCTTTATAGGTCCTTAACGCGTTTACCTACAAAAAATCTAATAGCATCAGAATATGTACCCTTCGAAACCATTCAACCTCTATCCAAACATTTCTCGCTGAGAATAGTGACAATCACGTAAATCGAAGTGGTAATATCTGGTGAATCACCCTGTATATTCTTCCTCATCAGAAAATTTATTTTTTAAATCAGCTAACCAATCAAAAATACTCAACACCGATTCCGGAAACCCACATCATCTTGATGCGGTTAAAATAGAATAACCGTTTTAAAATTGGTCTGAACGACTTGAATTTTTCGAGAAGTTCAAAACATTAGATTATTAGATGACATGCAAAAAGAATATTGAAAATATTGCAATTGGTATAACTGTCTTGTCCTCAATGAACTTAATCTTCGAATCAACAATGTTTAGTATTGATTCAATAGCACGTAGTTACGTATCGTGCCTTTCTTGTTCACACTATCTGCTTTGACTATGTTTTACCATGAAAAATTGCGTTTCTGAGTCACTACAAACGGCTGTTGACTCATGCTTCATTGCCTTGAATGCTTTACTCGAAGCTTATCGGGTTTCTCATATCATCTTATACTTTATGGAAATATATGCTATCTAGTATAATTTATGGATTGACCAATACGTGAGTACTCATCAAACATATTTATATTGCCTCATATATTTCTTTTTTATTTATCTATTATATTTATTATGTATCTTTTTGTATTTTTATTATGTTTGTAATTTTATTTGCATTTTACATATTGCACTTATATTCTATGAAAAATTAACACGAATAAAAAGATAAATATTCCAATTTCTCTTAAACTCGATTATATATATTAATCAAATATTTAGCAACAAAATATTGAGAATGAATTTGGTCATAACGTAAAAACTGTTTTCCTAAGAAGAACTCCCAAAGTATAATTTTAACATTTTGATAGAACTGCACAGTAGTATTGATTGAAAAACATATTAATTATATCTAGTTTCAGGAATAGATGTAAATAGTTTAAAGTTTCTCCATTTATCTTCTGGAATATAAATCTTTCCCCAAGAACTGTTGTGAGATCAAATATTACAATGATGTCTCATTATTGGAATTTTTCAAATACTTGTAACTATTTGTAACTTGTAAATATTTGTAATTAACCTCTGCATATTACAATTAAAAAAGTTGTAGTAATCTTCTAATTAATTCTAATTAAGATTCATAATTACAAAATATATGTTTGGAATAAAAAAATTACATATGTATCTAATTACAATATTTCTGATAAAATCTCTAATAAAGTAAAAGAAATCTTTACTTATTGTTTATTTATTATCTTTATTATTATAATTATAAGTATCTTTATTATAATATATTTATTATGTATGTAATTGTCATGAATTATGTAACTGATACTAATACCATGTAGTAAAACAAAAAGTGATGATTTTTATATATCATATCATTTTTATATAAAATAGAAAGATTATTTGGATAGTCTTGGAAATATATCATACCTAGCTTAAAAGTAATGCAAAGCATAATGCTTTTTTTGAAAAGAAAAAGTATAATATACAATCCTGGGACTTTTCTCTTTTTTACATTCCACCAATATAGCTACATACCAACATCTTCATAAGATATAAATAAAGCATCTTGCATGAAAACAAAAATATTTGTTGTAATTAAAGATAAAAACATTCTTGAAGAAATTACAATTAGATTAAAGTTTAATTAGACTATTAATTAAGTGGAAGAAATAATAGATACAATACAGAGACTGAAATGAGTATATGATCTAAATATTAATTTGCATACAAAATAGTAATAAATATAGTAGATAACTATTACTATCAACATGATTATAATATACATGCAATGTGTATGTATGTGATATATATTTATCAAAATTAATTTGTTAGCTACTGTTATTAAAGAGAACATTTATGTTACAATATAAGGAATTCTTTAATTGTTAAACATTGTAGATTCTCACACAGCATCTAACACAGCATATCTAAAGTTTATACTTAAATTATAATTTTAGCATTTTATAATACTATACAAATGTATATAAATCAAATAAAATTTCAAACATTCCCAGTGTTTACATGCATATTATATGCATCCATGATCTATAGCTTTATATTCACTGAATATGTGTCTCTACCTATCATTTAAAGAGTTAGAAATATTTATATTTTTACAAATAATCATTAAATATAAAATTGATCATCTTTGTGTTAGATACTTAAGAAAGTACAATTAGATACCACTCAATATTTCTTATTCATTAATAAAGTTTAAATCTACATTAAAGACATAACAATTTGAATTAACAGTATTGTTTATAATTTAATATCTTTTTAAGCTAAGTAATGAAATTAATAAAATTTGTAGTACTTTGAATAAAAGTACAACTTAATGTACATATAATCTGCTATACCTACTTGCAATTAAATTTGCCATAGTTCCAGAGCATACAAATAATGCATCTTCCATTCCAACCATTTTGGCAGCTGTTTCTTGTAATACTAAAAACCAAAAATTTCTTTACAAAACCTATCTACTGTTAATAATATTGTATGTAATAATTATATTGTTGACATTAATAATTATATCATGTAGGCAAAAAAGTTTATGCCATTTTTAGGTTTATCTCTATTAATTAAAATGGCACAAACTTTCTTGGTTATTTAATGTATTATCTTACAGTTACTTTACAAAGCAATTAAAATATTTAATTTATAAATAAAGGATTAAATGTATGTGTGTGTATGTGTTAATACTAAACATAATATTTCAGAACAACATTTTCATACCTTTCACTGTCGGATCTTCATGAAAAACATCATCACCAACTTCAGCACTGGATAGTGCCTCTCTCATCTTTTGGGTTGGTTTTGTTAAAGTATCACTCCGAAGATCAACAACTATTACCTGGAAAAGATTTGATTATTATATTTTATCAAACAGAAAGATGAAACAATCGTAGGTTGTTCTTCAGGGGACCAAAAATTATTGACCTCCTTGTCTGCAATCCTATAGTTCTCAATGTATAGAATCTGAAAATGCAAGTCTTAAATTGCAGAATGCACTAGATAAAAAATTATAACTAAAAGAGAGTATTTTTAGGGTATTTGTTGTAGTTAAATTCGCGAAGAATTATTTTGTACTAACATAACCAGCCGCGATAGCTATAAAATAGGTACTATTGCAAATCATGATCAACCTCACTTACCTACAAATTCCATGGTGTGACTAACTGTTCTATATGGAATAAAGAGTAATAAAAAAACAAGAAAAATTTCAAAATGACAAAAGAAAAAAGAATAAAATGGATAAAATGTAACAATAAAAAAAGAAAAAGTGAATACTTTGGACACATTTAAAAACTATTATGTGCTTGCCTTGAGTCATGTCAGAGCAAAAAACCAAACATATTCAAAATACATATAGCCAAACACATATGATTTAACTCAACCACGTTCACTCAGTGCCTTCATAGATTTCACTCATTGGAGAAAGCATGGATAGAAATCAATATAGCATCAAAGTAACGTTTAAAATAGCCTAGATTCCTAGCTTTTGGACCACTGGATTCCATAATTTTAAATCTACATTTCAGTAGATTCTATGCATCAAAAACTATAGGATTGCATATAAAAGAAATCAATAATTTTTGATCCTCTAAAGTTTGGATCAATTTTATATACATACTTATTCTTACCTTATCTTTCTCATAAGTTGCATATGAATAACCTTTATCATAATACATGTTTCAACTATAAAATTATATACTTTTTCAAATAGATATATATTGCTGTGTAAATTATTATATTGAAGAAATTTTATAAGTTAACACAATTTTAAAAAAAATTAAATTTATTAAACAACAAAAAATACAGAACGATAAAAACCACTATGATATCCGTATTTTAACGTATTACATCTATCGTTGATATTATTAATATCGTTTTATACTAGCCAAAAATTTGATCGTGTACGTTTCACGTTCTACTATACAATGTTTCTGCGTAGAATACTTTATTACACTTTTGGCACTTCACCTTCCTGCTAGAACAGTTAAAGAATATTTATCACAAGATTACATATAACATTATGTAAAACATAAAATTAAACATGATTATTTTTACGACTTCATGAATTCGTTTATATTTGACGATTACCGATAACGTTACCCTGAACGCACACAGGCGATATTTTATCGTGCGATCCCATTGCGATCATGCCTTCTTTTGTATTCCTATTAACATACAAATAAAAATTAATAAGGAATATTCTACAGTTGCTCCAACCAGACAAGGCAGCAACTGTAAACAAAATGTGATTCCTACGGTTGCAACTATTGGTCGCCAACTAGTGACATTCAAGAGTCATCAGTTTGACCAATAGTTGCAGCCGTAGTAATCTCATTTTGTTTACGTTTACTCCCTTGACTCGTTAGACAAATTATAGGAACTTTTAAATTTAAAAAGTATTATATACCTGTGCTTAATAAATAAAATTTGTTTATTTGTTTATAGTTTCTTTAAATTTATACAAATTATTTGTGTATATATGTATATCATTTATGAATAATAACATGCAAGAAGTTCATCTATTGCAATAAATAAAGTTAGTTACATAATTCATTAATTTAATATATTTCTTCATAATTCAGTTTATAAAGTAGAAATAACAAGAATATTTACTGTTAATATATTAAAGAAGACTATAAAGAAAAGAAATTCAATCTTAAAAATCCTCATCTCCTTAAATTATTTTTACTATTAAATATATTAAAAATATATGTAAATCATATATCTTTGAAAAATATTTAATTATGGTCTAAATTTCATGGAAAGTAAATAATTTTTCAAAGAATTTTAAAAAATTTATATTTTACGTACATATGTATATAGACGTATATAAAAAATATCATCAAAAATATATCTACATAATTTTAAATGAACAAGATTTTCGTATTTCCTTTATACTATTTATTTAATGATTCTAAATACGTATAATAGAGAATCTCTAACAATTAAATCAATTATCAATTGATTCTATTAAAATATTACATTGTTTTATTGTAATTTTCGAATACAAAAAACAATGTATTATTTCACCACTATTATTTTTATATTAAATATGGATCTTACATAAAAAGTAAAATATCATTTAATTTGGAAAACACAGTAAATTAATATATTATATGATATAATTAGACGTCTTTATGTTGTAAACGTAGGAAATAAAAATATAATTTATATAACAAATGAATAGAGAAATTTCTATAAAAAGATTTTGGGAATAATTAAATTGTGTATCATCGATATACTTATACTTCATTACAATTGCACTACTATGAGTTGTCGGTTAAGAATCGTCAGGTATATATTTAAAATCAGGACATAGAAAAGAATGAAATAAGGATACCTCACTTATGGTCTAAAACAATACTCTTTTTCATGGTATACGAAATATTTCTGATTGGTTGCTGTGTTAATATATTTACCTGCTAACCAATCAATTTTCTATTGAGACGCGTCATATAGCGACATGAGCGCTACTACGCAGCCTACCTTGAAAACAGAGCCCCACCATCATTTTATGGTAAGGAGAAAAGAAGATGGCCGCGAGGAGCGAGAAAGAAAACAATCTCGAAGAGCGTTAAAGGTGGTAGAAGAACACGGTGCCTCGAAGGAGAACGAACTACGAATCGTCCAAAACTCTCCAACTTCAGATTATCTTAACCACTACTAGACAATAGACACTCGAAAAGTACGGGAAAACGAGTGTTGAATAGTTACATGTGTGTCCTTGTTACGAAGAGGTCAGTCTGTCGAGGATCGTCCTTGGAATCGCTCGTCCCTGAAGCCGGCTCGAGGAGCTAGTGATCTCGAAAACAAAAATGGCGGACGTCGACTCGAGGGTGGATCATTCGGATCCCGAATTGCGGTTCCTTTCCGTTGACAGGAATAATTTCAATGATCCTGCAACTCAGGCGGAATGGACGCAGAAAAAGCTGGTTTGGGTGCCTCACGAAACTCAGGGTTTCGTTGCAGCCGGGATAAAGGGTGAACGGGGTGATGAGGTCGAAGTGGAGATTGCCGAAACTGGAAAACGGGCCCTTGTCGCGAAAGATGATATTCAGAAGATGAATCCACCGAAATTTGATAAAGTTGAAGACATGGCTGAATTAACGTGCTTAAATGAAGCTTCGGTACTGCATAACCTCAAAGACAGATACTACTCCGGCCTCATTTACGTGAGTTTGATAGATTTTATCTTTTTCCATTACTAATACTGTCAAACAAAAACCAATGATTCATTTTTTGATTACTTGTCTTGAGGGGAATATAACAAATAGATCATAAAAGATTGATGATAAGCCTTAGTGATAAAGTTTTCTTCCTCATCCTTTTATTTCAAATGGAGCAGAAATTAAGATCAATTACAAAGAAACCAATACTATAATTATTGATAACATTAATTTTTTACTATTAAACTACTGTGTACTAATTGTAGAGCTACTATAAATGCTATATTTATTTTTTTGCATGCAGTCTGTCAGTGTATAAACACTTTTAGTAAAATTTTATTTTATTATTATGCAATCTTTATTTGTTTACAAATATATATTTGTTGTTTATAACAATCGTATAAAAAAAAGAATTATTCTGAATTATATGGTAAGTAACATTCTTTCCAAATGCAAATATGCTTATAATTAATTCTTTATGATTTACTTCTGATGTTAATTAATTTTTATATTTCTTTTTATAAATATCTTATCAATCTACTTGTTCACTAGATTAATATCAATGGGAAAAAAGAAAAATTAATTATATCAGATATCAAAATTAAGTTATCATTATCTTGATACTACTCAGTAGATTTTATTTAAATTAAAAAAGTATTTCTTTTTTTATCACTTACGTGGAAAATTATATTGTAAACAAAGAACTGAGCATATATATATTATATATATGTATGTATATGTACACACATATACATGCATACAAAGTATAAAGTTAGCATAATACTTTTAAATTTAAAGTAGAAGTGATTTTTGTAAGATTTCTCTGCTTTGATTTAAAAAAATTAAACTGGAATGTACAGCTAAGGCAAATAATAAGAATGCATAATTTTCATTTTGTTTTATATAAGTATATAAATAAATTATAAATATTAATATATTTCATAAACACACACACACACAAATTTGTGTATGGATTATTGGACAGAAGATTGTAAAACTATGGCCTGTGCAACAGTTATATACATTTAGCATTATCTGATATAAATAACAATCGTATTAATTTATATATTTTCATATGCATAAATTCGGGTTTTTTAATATTAATTCTTTAATTAATTTTATAGTGTGGCCCAATCTTTTTATGTCAATTATACAGTTCGATATATAGTACTTTATGTCTAAAGTAATTCTAGTCTTCCTTTTGTTTAAATATTATAATATTCTTATATATATGCGAATATTTAGTATATAATATAAGTTATATGCATTGAACTATAATGAAATATTACCTGGAAACAGTATACTGAATTAGTAATATGCAGTCTATACTAAAAATTGTGATTATTTTAATATAAATCATGTAATGTCATTATACGTATACTAATACTACCATAAACAGTTATACAAATATATAATTATCAAAATATCAAAATTTAATTTTTTTATACCAAATATTTATTTTTTACAATATTTTTGTCTTTCGAATTCGAAAAATATCTTTAACAAATATTTATAAGCTATAAATGGCTGAAGCTTCTTTTAATTATGTTTTTGCTATCTAGTTTAGTTAGTACAAATCAGTTAACAAATTTCTTGCATGAACCGGAAGAATACGAAAAGTAAATCAATTCAAACATTCATTTTGATTTAAAGTTAACGCGAGCAATTGCTATTATCAAATTTTAATGTTACATTCGATCGTTTTGTTTTTTTGTTGTTGTATTACGAGCTAAAGATCCAAAATAAATCAAACGGATTTGTAAACGTAACACTGACCTATCCCAAGGCTCTCGCTGAATTTGATTATCTCACAGTGTTGTGATCAAGCTTTTTCTCGTATGTTTCTAACAATAAACAAAAGTATTCTATTTCTGAGATTATTCTCATTGAACCGTTGCATTTACTTTTCTCTCAAATTTCGTGCTCAAAATAATAAACATATATAAATTAACATTACCATTTTAGAAAAACTTAATTGTAAAGGAACATATGATATAAAAACAGAATAATTAAAAAATGGTATTAAGCTGATAATTATCTCCGTCGAAAATGTTTGAACATTTTTTCTTTATTCGTAAATAAGTAGTAAATTGAAATGTTTTATAAATATTCCGCTGTATAAATGATTGCATAATTTGCTTTTCAAGAGAGTGAACTTTACCGAAAAATATTTGTGCGAGAATATTTGTCACAATAAAATCTTTTATGAAAGTAAATCAAAAGAAATTATAAACAGTATAATTAAAGATACATTTACTTATTTAATTACTTATTATCGTTTTATGGTAAAACATACCGTCGTTTCGTACATTATTTCATTTATAATATAAAATGGACAATATTCTAATACATAAAAAATTAGAAGAATAATCGTTTTATTTTACATTGAATTTTATCCATATATGATTAACGTTTATTGAACCAGTGTAAATAATATTTCTTTATTTACTGTCATTATCAAATTACTAATATGGAAGAAAAAATAATCCCCATACGTGGTTTCGTTCATTTTGGTATTATATAGAAATAAAGAATAAACTCAGTAAAATTGGAAAATAATAATTTAATCGACATAGAGAAAGCTATAGGATCTCGAAACTTCAAAGAAGGCTGGAACTTCAATGTTAATAGATAGCACAACTGTAGTTCATTCTTAACTCTTATCTGAAGCTGATAACAGCCATACCTCATTTCCACGTACGTGTGGCACATTGACTCACCGTAATTTTTAGCATACTTTGAAGGTTGCGTTCAAAATTTTTTGAAACCAAGTTATAAAATCAAAACAAGAAAAATGTGGACCGATTCATACAAATTAGTGGATAATACGATCCTTTAGTTATATATTACGAATGTTTTCGCTTGTTAAGTTGTAAGATTAATTACTTGTCATTCGTAGTATTGACAAATAGGAAATTTTCGAATAATTAGAACAGAAAAATTAAGCAAAATACAAGAAACATTTTGCGTTTTATATTTCAATAAAAATTCGGCAAGTAAATTTAAAAAATTGTTTCCCCATAAATGACATAGACGTAAACGTATGAAAATTCTAGGCATTTTCGCTCAAATTTTCTCTTCGTTAATAATTCGATAAACAGTTCAACGGAATCGTAACTGAAGATCATGCTGGCTTTTATCGGTCGATATTAATTAAAAGAATTGCGGTTTTTATTGGGCCTTACGATATAGAAATATCTGCTTACGTATGGCAAGCATTCTAGGACACGAGAGAATGACGTCATGCATGTGCCTCGTACGTGCTGATTTTTCTTCTTTCAATCCGCGGTATATTACATTCCGTGCAACGTTCCGAAAATCATCAAAATCTTTCAGCTCACAATCGATCGTAATCGTCGTACTGCTACTAAAACAAGAAATTCTATTCCTTGCGCAATAAATAAAATCTGTTATCAACATCTATGGTATATTATAAGAATTCGAATGAATCCATATACCAAACTGAGCCGTAATTTCGTCTGGTTCTTAAATACTTGTTAATGCTATTGGAAATATTCGTTCGCTGTTGGAACGTTCGATCCTGTTTATATATGCTTTGGTCATATTTTCATGTAATTTCCATAAAAGGATAGTAAATTGAAGTATACCGTGGTAAAAGTTATTAATATAGGACCGAACGAGAAAGGAAATTTATATATGAAGCATTGGCGTTTTTTCTCTATCGAATTTAGGAAAGGAGAAAAGAGAAAGAGAACGATCAGGGAGGAGTCCTTATAAGGACGAGTGTCCTTAACCTGCTTCCTCGCGGTACCGTAAACGTCCCGATGTAATATACCAGTGACGAGTTAAAGAGGAAAAGAGAAAGAGCCAGTTTCGCTGAAGATTTCGTGCCTTTTATAGTCAAGACGCAGTTTCGGTCTTCTTAGGAAAGAAACCGAACTCTGATGAAACCGTACAGATTCCGGGATTGATTAAACATGTCGCTTCGTCATATACCCTTGTCCTCTTCTCTTCCTTCTCTTCCTCCTCCTCTTTGTCCTCCTCCTCCTCTTTCTCCTTCTCCTTCTCTTCCTCCTGCTCTTTCTCCTTCTCCTTCTCTTCCTCCTGCTCTTTCTCCTTCTTTTTTTATGACCGCACTCCTTTATATCTTTCTTTCCCTCTCTCTGATTTTCGTCTGTTTCCCTCTTTTTTTTCACTCTCTTCTACTCGAATATAAATCGGAAAATCATACCAAAAAATGCCTACGCGTCTACTAATTCGGGGCGTATTGAAAACCGAGATACTTTATTTTCATACAGGCAACTTTGTATAATGGAAGTTCGTATAATGTAACATTCAATTGATTTTTATTTTATATCAAGATTGTTTACACGTGAACAGCATCGTTTCTTCTATTTTTTTTTTTTTTATCTGAACTTTAACTCCAATTCTTTCTTTTATTCTGAACTTTAACGGGTTTAAAGCGAAGAATGGTTGGAAATATAGTTTTAAAATAAGTACGAGTCTGATTTTAATACGCGGTTTTAGTACGACTGCGTATGAAACATATTATGTATTATTATTATGCGTCATTATAATTATAAGCATAAATGCTTATTATGCGTTACAGTTCTGCGAAGCTTTAGGAAATAGAAAGTACATGATATGTTCGTCGATGATTCTGATAGTAAAAGTGATACGTAATATAATAAATACGTTTCTTTTTCTCGTGGCAATCTGTATACGCGTATAATAGCATCGTGTCGTGATCTTGATGCATGTGTCTAAAACTCGTGATAAATTGTGCAGAAAACGGCGCACTTTAATATGCTTCAATTACTACAGATTTCTGCACGCGCAACCAATTTTAATAGTCAACAACTTGAGAGCTTGATGACTATTAATTATATGTTTTACTATTATGTTTTCTTATATGCATCAACAAAATAAATGCAGAATTATTTCCATAATATATTTCTTGCACTTAATATCTAAATATGCCTTTTGTATTTTTATAAATATGTTTGTTTATAAATATCGTAATAATTATAATTACATAATATATATACCGCACATAAAAGAGCATAACAAAGAACATTCCCTTTTTATTAGTTGTGCAATTATCGACGTTTTTCCAGTCTTCATATTTGTTTGGTTTCTTTCTCTTTCTTTCTTTTTGGCAAAATTTTTTTATTAAAAACGAGAAAAATAAAAAAGTCAGCTATTAAACGAAAGACAAAGTGAAACAACGTGATTACCTCGTGCTACTTCAAAGAAGATCAATGTGAATGATTCATTTCTTCTGAATTGATATGAAAACTGATGTTAGCTTTATCCTACGTCACCAAGTCAAGAAAGACATGCAATTTTCCTTTAGAGGGAGTTAGAGTCAGTGGTTGTTAGTGAGCGATAACCAGGAATGTTAGGCAGGTCGACGACACGACACTCTCAAAGACCGGTTTTGGAGACCTTCGAGGAGAGAGTTCTGTTTAAAAAAAAAAAGGGAACAAAATAGCCGTGGATCCTTACTTTGCATTGAGACTTTGTTCATCTTTCTTTAGGTTAGGTTCATCTGTCTTGAAGAAAAAAGGGAAGACTGTAAATGTTTTTCTGCAATTGATCTTAATGAACAATATGCAGCTTGTAGACTGCGAAATTGTTATAAAAAAATGTGAAGACTAGAAAGTAGTAAATTTATAACGATACAATTTCAACAATAAAGAAGAGGATAATAAAATTTAATGTACAATGCTTTATGCACGGAAAGCTTTACATTTGTTGAACAGAATTAAGGATTGCAAACGTTCTAACAAAGTGGATGTTATTATTAACATTGCTCTTGCTATTAATTCATTAATGTCCGATGAAAATTTTACTTTCAACATTTAATGAATAAATAATGATGAGACAAAGTCTAGGTTTTTATAATACAGATATATTATATATTTAAATATCATAAAATATTTAAAAAAGGATATGCCTTTCTGTATTATGATTTTAAACATTTGGAATCATTTTCTCCTTCCTTCTTCAATAGAAAAATTTAAATTTGAAATCTGTAGAATTTAAATTAAAAATTTATTTTAATACAATGTATTGACAATGTATATGTTCTTAGCTCAAACTTTTTAATTTCTTTTCTCGAAAATCTTTTAAGCCTACGATTTTTATTATATGATATTTTGTCTGATTCATATTACATAACAATACGATTGTTTGTATCGATTATTAGGTCATCGTCTTATTATTTCAGTGAATGTATCGCAAATCCACCGCCATCCTCTTATCAACGATACTGAAACAGAGCAAAGTTATTTAACCTCTTATCGAACAACTACCGGTACTATTATATCGAAAAATGAGTTGTTGCAACAATTTCGTTAACATAGACAGCTTCATTCGAAAATATTTTTTACGCTCTAATGTAATGATAGAGTAATGGAAAAATGAACCGGCAAGATATAGAAAGTTACAGTTTTAAGTCTGGCTACAAAAATCTCCAAGATCCTTTCCTACTTGACATTTTTTCAGGATTACACATCGGTATGAACTTGTGGAAAGTGTAAACCGACCCGCTTGCTCATCTTTCCCGAATGGTGACGCATGCCTTCAGCTTCTCGTTCCGTTTAACTTGTAAATTATTCATCGAAAGGAAACTATTACCAAATGCATGAACGTACTGCAAAATGTGGCTTATAATTTCGCCCTTTATCGAATACTGTTGAAAATGACAATGTGAGTTCGTGCTCGCCATCCATATGCAGATGCGTTAGTTACAAGAAATAGTAACTAGAAGATAGTTCTAGTTACAATCGATAGGTTTAATCGATAGGTTTAAGATGTTCTTTTGTTTTTATCCCTAGTCCATGTAAGAATGTGCAATAAAGGTTTTTTTAGCTCAGAACGGTGTGATAGATTTATCCAAGGAATAAAATAATAGCTATTGTGATCCTACCTCTGAATATAGAAATAACAATAAATACAAGTCACATTTTTCGCTACACTAACCTGCTCAGATTTTTCAACAAAATATATGTAAATCGATCTTCCGTTCGTTTATTTGCTTACATAGTGTAGCCGTTTATCAATTTATGGAGTTATTGATGGTTAAAGCACAACACGTGCGTAGCAAATCGCTTTAAGTTTGTACGCTACGTAAGTTCTATAAGTGTCTGGCGCATGAACTACATGCATTGTAATTGAACGCTTAAGCAGTTGTTGAAACAAAAGAGCTAATATTTGATGAAAATTAGACTGAGACGTCGATATCATTGGATTAGTGAAATTCTTGTATTATTGATTATACGTTAGACTGCGGTATAATTGCGATTTATATATTACGTTTGTTACGTGAATTATTAACGCCAGTGGAATCTATTGATTAGCTCATTGTGTGTGATTTTCTCGTTAATTGATAATCGGATTCCAAACAAACTTTAACGCGATACTATTCTCGTTAAACTAGTTGCAACTGGTTTCTTCCCCTCGCGCTATTTTATTTTTACGTTTCGTCGATTTCTCGATCGTCAGTTTATTTTGTCTGATACGTTAAACAAAAAATCACAATAGCAATTTTGTCCATTTTTTGTATAAATAACGACTAAACACTGCTGTTTAAAAGGCGTGAGAAATATTTTCGCGCAGAGAGAATATTCTCACGATAAACGACGCACAGAAAAAATATTAAAGCTCTTAATTTCCATTGTATATCTTAGATCACGTTAAAAATTTGAAAGAGAAAAAAAAGAAATATTCTTTTTTTATAATATATTCTCTAAGTAATAATTTATACGTGCCTGCTTGTTAACCTTGAACTCGTTACGTGAAAAATGCAAGAGAAATGCTACTCGCTTGGAATTATACAGAAATGCCTGGCTGAAGGAGGAACAGTATAACTGCAATTTCATTTTATAATTCAGCAACGCATCAAATCACTCTTACCTTAAACCATCATGTTAAATGTGATTTATAAAGAAATTTTTTACGCGAATTACATAATAGAAAATATTACTCATTGGTAACTTTTATTTACATTTAAATTTAACCGATTAAATTTTTGTCCAGCTTTATTTCTATCGATATAGTTCACTCAATAGCCTAGTTTCTTACATACGTAATACAAATACGTAAAATATAACTCTCGTAGAAAACGTTAAAAAGTTTTCATTGGAATTATAAATATATTATTTTAAATTTTATAAATTCCCTTAGGCTGTAAAAAACGAAAAAAACAAAAATCAATTATTCAGTTACAAATTGCACTCATGCTGCTGTCTGTAGCTTTTGTCTGTGAAATATATTGTTGGAACGGTGCTATTCGATTTTCAAGATATTCGAGGTAGAAATCAACGTGATTGAAATTCGTTTTCTGTGATTCGTAGCCAGGCCACTCATCGATTCGTTGGTATGATTGCAGACATACTCAGGACTATTCTGCGTGGTGGTAAATCCATACAAGAGGCTGCCAATTTACACGGAAAAGATAATGGAGAGGTATAAGGGTATCAAGAGACACGAGGTCCCACCTCATGTTTTTGCTATTACGGACACTGCATATCGTTCTATGCTTCAAGGTAATTAGTTTTGTTATTTGTCTAGTCATCCACTAATTTATTTAGTCATTAAGCGTTATCGAGACATCTGGTTGTTTGGTATTTCATTTAATCTTCTATTTAATTGTTTGTAATTAATCGGTAATTGTATATTATTTTATGATCTTTTAAATGTGTTTACTGACCAGCTCATAAAATAAAATGTATATAATTGATTATGCTTTGTTATTGAATTTGAAGGTAAGACGTATTTGTGTATTATTTCTTCGAAATACCAGATCTTTTGTACGTATTTTTGTTTATAGATCGCGAAGACCAGTCCATTCTATGCACCGGTGAATCCGGCGCTGGTAAAACTGAGAACACGAAAAAAGTAATTCAATACTTGGCATACGTCGCTGCCTCGAAACCAAAATCAAATGCGGTAAGTTAATAACTAAATATCTCGATGTTTGGTGAGATTCGATGTGAAAAGAATTTTTCAGCACTTAAAATATTCCAGTAAAGAAAAGGAATCATTGACAAGATAAAATAAATAACTGTATATATGTTGTATACTGATAGAAGGGATATATTCTTCTCTGTACACTGATCTTTTTTATTATGTTTATGTAGAATAAACGAAACCTATTGCAATGTACTGCATTTCAATGTTAGCATTAAGATGTTAGATATTTTTGTTGCTGTAAGAATATATACTGTTTTGCTGGTGATAAAAGGGAATAGGTATTGGAGGGAAATCGTTTACAGATACTCGTTTAGTTCGCAACTCTCTTAAATTATTCAATTTTTCTTAAATAAGATCATATATTTCCTATTTTTTACATCCTTAAAAATTTAAAGAACTTCAGTGCGTAATATCGAGCAAAATATTGTAGCCTTAATTCTATATTAATTAAATTATGCGTTATAAGCATAAACTGACATGTTTTTTCTACTAGGATTATTTTTTATTTAATTGAGTTTGTACAAAAATATTAGTGATTATGAAAACTCTACAAAAGATATTTCAAAGTACATATTATCGCTCATGTTATTATATTTTATATCTTAGATTGTATATTTTTGTCTTCAATGATATCTTTATAGTCTTAAAAGAAACAGATATGTTTATATCTATCATTCTAAATAACTTCCTGTAACTTACGAATTGACAAACTGAGACTTGTGAATCTTTTTGTTACGTTTAAATACTATTTCATTCAACAAACAACATACGGAACATCTAGTGCCCTTTCCGCAATTTTATGCTGTAATACATGTTATGAATTATTCATTAATAATATACATGTATACACATTTAACTTCATGAGATTACAATTGACAATACACTTGATATTACAAAGTCAATCTGTTTATTTTTTTATTTAATCTTTAATATCGTGAATAGTGAAAATTGTTTTGTAAGCTTATTGGGATTTATGTCATATCTTTGTATGATGTTTACATCTTACTTAGAAGTAGATAGTAATATAATTAAATTCTTTATATCAATTGAAAAGTATGAAATGTTCCATGAAAGACAGTTTATTGAGATAAAAGATTTCACACATATATATATATATATATATATATATATATATATATATATAAAGTGAAATATTATATATAAGTAGTATGTAATTATTATTTTATAAACATATTGTTTACTGTGTATATGATATAAATATTTTCATATTTACTTTCTTTGAAACTAATTATTGAGAACATGCAAGTACATTGTTATATCTTTTATTTTAAAACAAAAATCATAATGTTAAAATTAGTTATAAAAGATATATCAATAGCAAATGATTACAAATAATCGATCGTCCATGTCAGTTATTTGCTCCATTCAGTACTTGTAATTCCAAAATTTATATCATGTATGGAACTCTTATCTTGATTTTATAGGTGAATATTTCAATAATAATTTTACTTTCAGTTTCATAATTCGAATTTATATCCTGGAATAATGATTATATATTAGATAGACGGTTTATTTTGAAATTTGTTATACAATTGTTTGGATTATATAGGAAAGTAGCTGACTTCCATATATTCCAATGAATGTTTTTCAAAAGGACTCAAATTTAGAAAGAGTTTATTTAAATAATAATTGAGAGCATTGTAAATTTCACCCGGTGCATGAAAGTTTCTGTAAATACTCTTCCTTTTCTTTTTTCGTGCATGATGCTTCGTAAATTTCATACGAATATAAACAAATATGTAATGCACATATCAAACCAAATTATACAAAAGGAAATTTATATAATACAAAAATAATATTTACATATATATAGAAGTTTAAAATCTCTCAGCTCAATTAAATTATTATTAAGTAATTGAAATAAAAATTATGTCAATCCATGTGTTAATACATAGGTCAAGCTTTTCTCAATTATTCAAAAAATTGTTATTTATCTCAAACATTTATTTTAAAATAATGAAAAGTTATTTTAAAATTGACCTTTAATGTTACCCGAATGATGAATTATTGAACTTTTCCAGTAAATAAAAATGTAAATATTAAAAATTTTGTCGATAAAATTTTTTCCAATAATCGTATTTTGTACATTTTTTTACTATTAAAAAATACCAACGTAATCGTAATAATCTTAGAATTTTGTGTGAAATTAATACATGTACGATATCGTGAATAATGACACAGGAAGGAAATTCAGCCTCAGTTTCCGCAGTTGTAGTAGATAAAATTTGACTACGAAGATAAAATATACCGAACTTCCTAAAGCAAGGAAAGCACTGTGATATTTTGGTATATGGAGAGATATATTTCTAGTACTCTCGATTAAATTGAAACTTATCTTTATTGAAAAACCGATTAATGAATTGTAGAAAATAAAACATTGACCAATTTGATTACATAATGTAAACAACTTTCATAGACAATATTTACTCAGAGATATGTTTCGTTCAAAATAATCTTACATATAATAAGAATGTATTATATATAGTACTAAGAATTCAGTATATACATAGTTGTATTTAAATACTAATAATTGTATAATCAAACAAACGTGATTTACTGAAAATGTCGTCAACGTGTTGTTACACGTGATTATAGTAAAGGAAAAAAAAAAACAAAACAAAGGACAAATACGTACATTAAATGTTGATTATACAAGGGTTACGTGAACTGTTTAAAAACTCGATCATCGAATACTATACGACTGTTTTGCGATCGCGATAGATAATGATAGGCCATCGTAGATCACTGGCTCTCGAAGGATCTTTCCTTTTTCAGTGAAACGATCCACTTATCGGCCTAACTCGGCTTTGACTCATTCTCGTCGGACTGTTCTGAGTCACCGTATGCTTCGAAACTTGTGTTCTTATATAGGAAAAAACTATCGTCGTTCCCTTTTCACGTGTTTCATAATTCGACATTAACAACGGTACGAATCTTGTTTAAACTGCAAAATCATTAAGAAAGAGTCCCGAGAGCTTTTATAATGCGTGACACGCCACAGTCAGAATATTTAGTTGAAGAATTGAATATTCTCATTTAACGTAAATTATGTTCAATATAGCTTGTGTATGGCGTTTAGATGGAAACATTATCTTTCTACGAACGTAGAAAAAAAAATCCACGTTATACTTGTTGTGAATCAAACTCGAGTTACCTTCAATGACACAAGTAATTACAAATGGAAACAGGATTTTTCCTTCTTTTTTTTTTTTTTTTTCTTTTTTGCGTAATCTTACTCGTGACGAAATTTCAAATATTTTGAATTTTACTCGGATTTCACTGATTCACTCCGAGCTATTCTGGATATGCATTTGCTGGTGTTTCAGTTGTTTGAGTTTGCCAAAACTTCGAATGAAAATTAGATTCGTGAACTAAGGCTCGTGAATTTAATTTTATAAATTCTTTCATTCCCGGTGCTGACTTTCGGCGGCTACAACATACCTAGACACCAAGTCCGGCATTAATCATAGTAAGTCAACAACAAAATGATCAACATTCCGCTCACGCGATATATACGCTACTGTCTGCCTTATTTATATTTCCTTCTTATTTTTCTTTTTGCTTTCTGTTTTGTAATATCTATTTGTTTTTAGCTTTGGTTAACACTAACAGTTTGTATTCCCAGGTTTTGGAAATTTTGTTCCCATTACTTTGTTAACTTCTTCGTATATTCTATGCATGTAAAAATATATGTATGTTATTGGGTCTTCGTTTCATCTATCAGATATTTTTAATACTTATTTCTCTCTAATGATATATGTAAATTAACTATATTTAATATTACCAATCTTAATAGAAACGTAATCTAGCTTATTCTCTCTTTCACCTTCTCTTCTCTCTTTCGTCCTTCTCTCCTCCTTCGTATTTTATTCTACATACTAATAAAGTGGAGAGTTAATTAAAAATTAATTTCAAAATATTGTCTTTAACACGATAGCTCTTTAGTCGATTAAGAAACAAAGTATTTCGAAGTTCTAACATGTTCTTCTTACTCTCTTTTTTTTTTTTCTTTTTTTTTTACTGCTGCTCGCTGGATTCAGGGTTCCGGAAATGTTTCGGATAAATTTGCGGTAATTAACGTGAGAGTCGATTGATTAAATTATTTATTAATATATTCGCTGTCGTGTTTATGTATGTGTGTGCGTGTGCTGTATACTTGCCACATATTTATTTTACTTTGCGCTTAATCGTATGAAGTTTTAAATAACGTAACGATATTCTTTGTTTTATAATAATGGAAATGGTAAATATCGGAGATCAATGTTTTCTTTGTATTAAACATTAAACACGATTATAACTAATTTAACCATTTTATCAACTATTGCTTTGATTACATAGATTTTATAAATGGATAAATCAAGCTAAGAAATTAGCTTCTTACCATTTTTTCCTATTGATTGCTATATTTATTAAAAAGTTCATATTGATTCTTAAGTTAAATAGAAACTTATAAATTCTGTTATTTAATTGAAAGGTGCCTGTAAAAAATACTGTAAGTGCCAAGATTGAAAAATTTTGATTTTTTGTTGGAAAATGTTCCACATACCAATGAAAAGGCCATAGCATAGAATTTAGGTGCAATTTCCCTTACTAAATAATTGTTCATGATGCTAGAAGATGGTGTCACAACGTCTCCTTTACAGAAAAACATATAAGTGCCAGTAAACATTAGTTAATTGTTTCTTAGCTTTTTCTATGCCATTTGTCTAATTGAATCAAACATTGAGTTTTGTTTACAACTAAAAAGTGGCACACATAGGTTTTCCTACAGATACGCTTTTCTTTTTCATAAATTTAGTCCACATTAATGCATAACTTTTCTTATCCTCCTGAAAATACTTGTTTCTTGGAAACACTGTATTTTTTCCAAGCACTCTTCAATTTAAGATAATATACAACGTTTTGTATCCTTTAGATACAATGGGTAATGAATTACGCTTTTACATTATTAGTTGTTCTGAAATAATCATTATTATTTTGGTTGTTTGGTGATTTAGACGAGACAATTATTAGCTAATTAGCAACATGTATAGTTGTAGTGAAACAAACTATGATATAATATTTCTTTAAAAAATATCTGTTTATATCATAATTTTTGTTGCATTCCATGCATTGCTCATGTTTTATTTATCGCAATTATTTTGCAAATTTCATAAAGTATACATAAAAGAATTTGTTGTTCTATTAAAAATTTATTGTATTTGCGCACGTGCTGTAGATTTGTTTAATGACGTATTGTTTATTTAAATATTACTAACTTATAAGAAGCGTTTATTGCTTATATAATAAAGTTATGATTATCTTTACAAATTATCTACAATTCTACAAGTACTTTGAAAGTATTTTTACATTTTACGGTTTTACTATTATTTGCAGATCCATTTGAAGGAAATGCCTTTTTTCTATTTCTATCAATGTCAGTTAACAGTAACTTTATAGATTAGATACGTTTATATTTTATAACTTCTCCACCGAACTTTTAAAGTATTATGAAATGCGTTTGACAATATAAATTCAGAGAATATAATTTTGCTAAAAACAATACATAAGCAGATACATACGTTGCGAGATAAATTAACAATTTTTATGTTTACTAATGTAATTAATTTTTGATGATAGGGTGAATTGGAACAGCAACTCTTACAAGCGAATCCAATTTTAGAAGCTTTTGGGAATGCTAAAACAGTGAAAAATGACAACTCATCCCGATTTGTAAGTTCAACAAATTTTGCTCTTCTTCCTTATAACATTTTCTCAAAATTAATATTCGTTCAATTCGTATCTTCAATTAAACTTTTTTATGAAACTCTTGAAACCTTTTATGCGACAAGAACGTTTTTGTTTCTTCAGGTAAAATATTTACTTTAAGAAACAGAATACACTATTAATTATTTCTATAAATTGATTGCATATACTGTTCTAAAGTTGCATAATAAAAAACAATTACTTTTGTTACAAATATCTTTTATAAGTATTTATTAACAGATATAATACAATGAAATTAATATTTTCTACTGTGATTCAGAAAATAGAAAAAATATATATTTTATTTTTTTTATTTTATTATTAAATATATTATATTAATTATAATATAACATATATATTACATAAATATATATATATTTTTTTCATAAGGATCTAAAAGTAGAACATATTAAGTAGTGCATTGTTAATTGTACTTAAAAAGCAATTTGCCTTAATGATAATTAATAATGTTAATAACTGACAATTTATGAAACAGGGTAAATTTATTCGAATAAACTTCGATGCCTCGGGTTACATTGCCGGCGCAAACATAGAGACTTATCTTCTGGAAAAGTCAAGAGCAATTCGACAAGCGAAAGATGAGAGAACCTTCCACATATTTTATCAACTTCTAGCGGGTGCCTCCGCTGATCAAAAAAGTAAGCCAACATTTATCATTGGTAATAAAAAAAATCACTTACACTTTTCATAATTTTCCTTTTATGACACAAATTTCTTTCAGTTCTTTCGCTTTAATATGTTAACTGTCGGGATAAACGATATTTGAGGGAAAAGCTTCATTTTCACGAATAACTTCCTAAATAGATTGCAAGAAGTATTTTAGAATTTATTGGTTTAATAACAATATGAGATTGAGATTCATGAAAATGATGATATATGTTATCAGTTCATTATCAGTTCAACTTGTCTTATATAGGTTTATTCTGTGCACGTTTATGCCGTGTAAAATGTTATTGACTCAGGCCAAGCCCATAGGACGTACTGTTTATTACTATTCGCAACGGAGAAGTGAATCGATATTCCCGCTTCGAGACACTGAACGTTTCCGCCCATTATGTGTTGTACTTGTTAGGGATATTTTGATCCATAGCCGAATCTATTCTCCGATTAAGCCCGTTCTTTCAGGATACGAACGATTTGAAACAACCTTCTTCATAGATGACTCAGCTGTGCTACCTGACTTGAAGTTCAATTATTCATGCGTGGAATGTCAGGCAACGAATCATTTTGGACATCGTTTAATAACGTAACGCTATGATGAATGCATCAGTTTCTTCATTCGTCAAAATACAAATTTAGAACGTCCTTGTTCTCCATTTCCTGTTTAAATTTCTCTTTATGAAATGGCAGAATATATAAATCTCTGTCTTAAAAGTTGGAAGAATATATTATCCCGAATGGAATTGATGCAATATGGAAGTCACGTATAAAATAGAACGGTTATGAAATTTAATTGTGTACGAGACAAAATGCAAATGGCTAAATTGTAGTAAAACCGAATTTACACTGTTTCACATTGGAGAACCACTGGCAATGATTCGTCCACAGAGAAAATGAAGGATTAAAGCCAGAGTATTTACACAACTTCACTGGATCAATGCTTCAGATGAAGACTCCAAATGAGCATTGCGGATAAATAATTAGTTTTATTGCATTAAGAGGCATTTTTAGCACACTAGGAGTAATGATATGCTTGTTAGATATTTTATACTTGAAATAACACCACAAAATAACTTGCAAAGTTTCGTTTACCCGTAGCAAAACATTTTGTATAAGCAAATACCCATAATAATTATATTCGCTAATTTGCAAAAAGTCAAAATTCTGATTTATCCGCATTCGTTTCCATATTCATTTTGTACGATGTGTATCATAGAAATGCGAACTGGTCGTTCGATTATGCATTCAACATGCGTTTATATGTACTTGTTAGTGGCGTTTCACTATGAGTGTATCATCCATTCTGTAAAGCTCAGCTGTACTCCGTTCACTGTGCACTTTGGAGCAACACTGCAGATGGAGGATGAAAATGACATATTTTGATGAATTATTTACACTGCTTCTCTAAAACGAAACAATGTAAATCGATTTAATTCGGCAATAATCTAATTTCTAGAAAAGGGAGAAATTGAAATAAAAAATTTATTTTGTAAATACAAATTTGAGTATATATTCAGGTTTTAAATTTTGATCTTTATTCGTTTACGAGTTCATTAGCACGAGTTCGCATAAGTTCAGAATGAATGCAATTATATTCAATTAAATATTTCATTCTCGATAAGTTCCAATAATACTGGATCTTGATTATACAACATCGTGGGACAAATAATTTGTCATGCTTATTGTTGTTAAAGAGCAAACTAAAGTATAGTAGAATTCCGTTTTTATGAACTTTATTTATTTCAACAAAATTGTAGTCAGTAGATTAAATACTCTTGTCAGTTTAGTGCACTTACTTGAGCATGAACTCTTTCTTTATGAGCAAAAAATCATAAGTAGAGAAAAGAATCAGTAGACTTCTATTATATCAATTTCAATGATATAAATTATTCGTCTCTCAACCAGTTCGTATAAATGGAATTTTCTACCGTAAGTCAAAATGAATATATTTCAAAAAAAGGAAATACTAAATATTATCCATATTGTATGTTTCATTATAGTTAGAAAATAGTAGTTCATTAAGTTCATTAAAGATAGTAAATAACAGTTATCTTCTCTTTCATACTCTACAATTATACCTTTAATATATTTAAAAAAAGAACACAAAAATGATTCAGTATTTAAAAAATTTCAGAGGAATTTATCTTGGAGGATCCGAAACACTATCCATTCCTTTCCAATGGCGCATTACCAGTTCCAGGAGTGGACGATTCAGCTGAGTTCTTCTCAACTGTGAAGTCCATGCATATCATGGGCATGACAAATGAAGATTTTTCTTCGATCTTTCGTATCGTGTCTGCGGTAATGCTATTTGGTTCTATGCAGTTCCGTCAAGAAAGGAACTCGGATCAAGCCACGTTACCGGACAATACTGTTGCTCAAAAAATTTCTCATTTACTCGGTTTGAGCGTAACAGAAATGACAAAAGCGTTTTTAAAACCAAGAATTAAAGTGGGTAGAGACTTCGTAACGAAAGCACAAACAAAAGAGCAAGTTGAATTTGCCGTAGAAGCAATTTCAAAAGCTTGCTATGAGAGAATGTTCAGGTGGCTTGTAAACCGAATCAACCGATCATTGGATCGGACAAAAAGACAAGGAGCAAGTTTTATCGGTATTTTAGATATGGCTGGTTTTGAAATATTCGAGTTGAACAGTTTCGAACAGTTATGCATTAATTATACTAACGAGAAGTTACAACAATTATTCAACCATACCATGTTCATTTTGGAACAAGAAGAATATCAAAGGGAAGGAATTGAATGGAAGTTTATTGATTTTGGATTAGATTTGCAACCAACTATTGATTTGATTGACAAACCGATGGGTACGTTCGAATTACTTAATCCTCATTTACATTTAATACATATCTACATTCCACATTTTCTTTCTGAAGTCACTCGGTCGAAGTAACATGCTAGTGAATTTAAATAATACATTGTATACATTTTAATATTACTTTTTCAGTGTTTTAAAATTGAATTACTTAATGTTTCTATTGGAAACTTTGTTATTTACAAATTATGTTTATTTATCGTCAATGCTTCTTCAATAACGTAAGCAAATTTTAATTCAAAACAGGCATCATGGCTTTACTGGATGAAGAATGTTGGTTCCCTAAAGCAACAGATAAAACATTTGTTGAAAAACTAGTAGGTGCACATAGTGTACATCCAAAATTCATGAAAACAGACTTCAGAGGTGTGGCAGATTTTGCTATCATACATTATGCTGGAAAAGTTGATTATTCAGCTGCCAAATGGTTGATGAAAAATATGGATCCTTTGAATGAAAATGTTGTTAGCCTTTTACAAAATTCACAAGATCCTTTCGTTTGTCATATTTGGAAAGACGCAGAAATTGTTGGAATGGCTCAACAAGCATTAACTGATACACAATTTGGTGCAAGAACAAGGAAAGGCATGTTCAGAACAGTTTCTCAATTGTACAAGGAACAATTAGCAAAATTAATGGTTACTTTAAGAAACACAAATCCTAATTTTGTAAGATGCATCATACCAAATCATGAAAAGAAGGCTGGAAAAATTGATGCACCATTGGTACTAGATCAATTGAGATGTAATGGAGTTTTAGAAGGAATTCGAATTTGTCGACAAGGATTTCCAAATAGAATACCATTTCAAGAATTCAGACAAAGATACGAACTTCTAACACCAAATGCTATTCCTAAAGGGTTTATGGATGGAAAGAAAGCTTGTGAGAAAATGGTAAGTATAATCTTGTTTATATATTGCATTTTTTATTACGAATGAATATCACAATAATAATAATGATGATGGAATACAATATTCAATATTAATAAAATATTATAATTGGTAAAATATTGATTATATTGATATATATATATTGATATATATATTATATATACATATATAAATTTATAATATATATATATATTCATATACATAATATAATTTATTATTTGCTCTTAATTGTTCTAGAAATTTAAAACATATATGTATATGTAATTTCACAAAATCTATATTTTAGATTCAAGCTCTTGAACTTGACCCTAATCTTTATCGCGTTGGTCAATCAAAAATTTTCTTCCGTGCTGGAGTTTTGGCTCATCTTGAAGAAGAACGTGATTATAAAATTACTGACATAATTGTCAATTTCCAAGCATTCTGTCGTGGTTTTCTTGCTCGCAGAAATTATCAGAAACGTTTACAACAGTTAAATGCTATTAGAATTATTCAAAGAAATTGTGCTGCTTACTTAAAACTTAGAAATTGGCAATGGTGGCGTTTGTATACGAAGGTGAAACCACTTCTGGAAGTGACAAAACAAGAGGAAAAATTGACTCAAAAAGAAGATGAATTGAAACAAGTACGGGACAAGTTAGAGATGCAATTACATTCTGCACAAGAATATGAACGAAAATATCAACAAGCTATGGAAGAAAAAACTATGTTAGCAGAACAATTACAAGCTGAAGTCGAATTATGTGCAGAAGCAGAAGAAATGCGAGCGAGATTAGCCGCCAGAAAGCAAGAACTAGAAGAGATTCTTCATGATTTGGAAACAAGAATTGAAGAGGAAGAAGAAAGAAGTGCTGGATTAACTCAAGAAAAAAAGAAATTGCAATTAAATATAAGTGATCTTGAAGAGCAGTTAGAGGAGGAGGAAGCTGCTAGACAGAAATTACAGTTAGAGAAAGTACAATGTGATGCAAAAATCAAAAAACTTGAGGAAGACCTTGCACTTTCTGAGGATACAAATCAAAAACTATTGAAGGAGAAAAAGATCCTCGAAGAAAGAGCAAATGATTTATCTCAGACACTTGCTGAGGAAGAAGAAAAAGCGAAGCACTTATCCAAATTAAAAGCAAAACATGAAGCAACGATTGCAGATCTTGAAGAAAGGTTGTTGAAAGATCATCAACAAAGACAGGAAGTAGATAGATCAAAACGGAAAATAGAAACTGAAGTATCAGATTTGAAGGAACAACTTGCAGAAAGGAAGACACAGGTATAGTGATTTTTATAAGTTCTGTTTTCCTATTTTCTGTCAATAAAAGTACATTAGAAAAAAGTAAGAATAATTTTAATCTGAAGTAAGAAATATATTTTTAAGTAAAATGTATAAAACAATAGTAATAATATAAATTTTTATAGGTAGAAGAACTTCAACTGCAACTTGGTAAACGTGAAGAAGAATTAAATCAAGTAATGGCAAAAATGGATGAAGAAGGAGCAGCTAAAGCTCAAGCTCAAAAAGCACTTCGTGAATTAGAGTCTCAATTGGCCGAACTTCAAGAAGACTTAGAAGCTGAAAAGGCTGCTAGGGGAAAAGCAGAAAAACTGAAACGAGACTTAAATGAGGAATTAGAAGCATTGAAAAATGAATTATTAGATTCTTTAGATACAACTGCTGCGCAGCAAGAATTAAGAAGCAAACGAGAACAGGAATTAGCAACATTAAAGAAGAATTTAGAAGAAGAAACATCAATACACGAAGCAACATTGGCGGATATGCGACATAAACACACGCAGGAATTGACTGCTTTGAACGAACAAATGGATGCATTGAAGAAAACTAAAGCTGTTTTAGAAAAAGCAAAGGGAACGTTGGAGGCTGAAAATGCTGATTTAGCTACAGAACTTAGGTCCGTTGGTGCGAGTAGGCAAGAATCAGATAGAAGAAGAAAACAGGCTGAACAACAACTTGCTGAAGTAAATGCAAAACTTGCAGAAGTGGAAAGAAACAGGCAGGAACTGATAGAAAGAGTAACAAAATTACAACAAGAATCTGAAAGTATTATGCAACAATTAGAGGCAGCAGAGTTGAAAGCTTCTGCAGCCTTGAAAGCTTCAGCAACTTGCGAATCTCAATTTACAGAACTTCAGCAACAACTTGAAGAGGAAACAAGACAAAAATTAGCTTTAAGTTCAAAATTGAGAGCGTTAGAAAGTGAAAAGGAAAGTCTGCATGATCAATTAGAAGAAGAAGAGGAGGCAAAGAGATGTTTAGATAAACAGGTATGATTTCTAATCATTTAATTAACTGATGATTTAAAACTTTTTAAATGTAAATGCACTTAACTAATTTTAATTGTAGTTACTTATTATAAAGTTCGTTATTTTCAATATTTGGGTGTTAATCAAAAAAATTATGTTTTTAAAAAATCACAAAAATGGAACCTCCATTTATCAGCTTTGTTTTTTTAAAAATAGGTTATGGGCTTAACTGTACAATTGGCTGAAGCAAAGAAAAGAGTTGAGGAAGAAACTGAAGCTGCTACAGCATTGGAAGAAGCAAGAAAGCGGTGCATGAAAGACATTGAAGCACTTCAAAGACAAGTTGAAGAACTGCAAGCTGCTAATGATAAATTAGACAAATCAAAGAAAAAGATTCAAGCAGAATTAGAAGATAGTATCATTGAGCTCGAAGCGCAAAGAGCAAAGGTGCTGGAATTGGAGAAGAAACAGAAAAATTTCGATAAGGTAACTGTGGGTGCAGTTTTGATTATTAATTGGAAAAATATAAAATTAAAATTCTTAATTTATATTTAATTTAATACTAATAATTCTCAGTTTATATACAGTACAATAAATTCCAATTTATTAGTTTTATTAGTTTTGATTTGAATGTCTGCGGAAGCAAATAAATTCTTAATATTCATATTATACTGATTATTTGTTTCTATTATTAACGATATCTGAATAATTAAATATATTCTTATTCTATTATTCTATAACTAATTTTTATTTTTTAGTTCTATATTAATTTGCAATTAATAGAATTATTACTTCTTTTTAATTATTAACGATAGTTTGGGGAACTTTCTGTGAGTTTTTCAATTATCATTATTAATGATTCATAATATTTCATGTAGAAAATTTGGTATCCAATAACAATATAAAAATTATTTACACTGAACCATTTTTTATTTTTACGCAATATTGAATATCTTATGGACCATTTATGCACAAATTTTTAATCGGATATAATTATTTGTATATATTATCTAATAATTCTATTTATAATTATATATCATGATATAATTTATTATAACATTATACGGCTTCAAAAGTTCCACTTCCACAAAAATGTTTATTAAAGCACAATGTGTAATCGTCAGTATGATTTTTTTGCACGCTTCTCACAGATTATTCACGGTCTATAAGATGTTAATTACCAGTAATATAAATATCATTCATTTTTACGTTACATTTAGATATAATAAACATTTAATAAGTTCCAAAAGTAATAGTAGAATTAGTATGATCAATTTTAAAACTTCTCTTTCTCTTAGTATTATTATTATTTTTAAGGTGCTGGCTGAAGAAAAAGCGGTCTCTGAACAGTATGCAGAGCAACGTGATGCTGCCGAACGTGAGGCTCGTGAAAAAGAAACTCGTGTCTTATCCTTAACTCGAGAACTTGACGAAATGAATGAGAAAGTTGAAGAACTCGAACGAATTCGTCGAGGTCTCCAATCAGAATTGGACGAACTCGTAAACAATCAAGGAACAGCAGACAAAAATGTGCATGAACTAGAAAAAGCAAAACGTGCTCTTGAGTCACAATTGGCGGAGCAACGTTCTCAAGTAGAAGAGCTCGAGGATGAGTTACAATTTACGGAAGATGCAAAGTTGCGTCTAGAAGTAAATATGCAAGCTCTAAGAGCCCAATTTGAGCGTGACTTGCAAGCTAAAGAAGAACAAGCTGAGGAGAAACGAAGAGGATTGGTGAAACAATTGCGCGATCTTGAAGCGGAATTAGAGGATGAAAGAAAACAAAGAGCTGCCGCTATTGCACAACGTAAAAAAATGGAAGCAGACTATAAAGATATTGAACAGCAATTGGAAATGCACAATAAGGTAAAAGAAGATGCACTGAAACAATTGAAGAAACTTCAAGCCCAAATAAAAGATTGCACTAGAGAAACTGAGGAAGCTAGAGCTGCCAGAGATGAACTTGCAGCAAGTGCTAAAGAAACTGAGAGAAAGGTAAAGAGTTTAGAAGCAGACTTGATGCAATTAACTGAAGATTATGCCAGCAGTGAACGAGCTAGAAGAGCTGCTGAGAACGAAAGAGACGAATTACAGGAAGAACTCAATAATAATGCTAATAAGGGTACATTAATGTTGGATGAAAAACGTAGATTGGAAGCTAGAATAGCAACATTGGAAGAAGAGTTAGAAGAAGAACAATCAAATGGTGAACTGCTAATGGATAGAGCTAGAAAAGCGCAAATAACTATCGAACAACTAACAAATGATTTAACGACTGAGAGATCAACTACACAGAAATTGGAATCGCACAAATTGTTATTAGAAAGGCAAAATAAGGAGTTGAAGGCGAAACTCACAGAATTAGAAACTGCTCAAAGAGCAAAGACCAAAGCTACCATTCAACAATTAGAGTCAAAGATTAATAATCTTGATGAACAATTAGAAACTGAAGCAAAAGAAAGATTTGCACAGCAGAAGATTAATAGAAAATTGGAGAAAAAACTAAAGGAATTAAGTTTACAGTTAGAAGATGAAAGGAGAAATTCAGATCAATATAAAGAACAAGCAGAAAAAGTAAATGCTAGAATGAAAGCTTTGAAGAGACAGCTTGATGAAGCTGAAGAAGAAATTAGCAGGCATAAAGCAATGAAAAGGAAAGCGCAAAGAGAAATGGATGATATGCTTGAATCTCAAGAAGAGCTAACCAGGGAGGTTGCAAATCTTAAAAATAAATTAAGGTAAGTTTTAGTCGTTCAGTTTTTTAAATACTTATATCTTTCGTTTTATTCGTTTTATATTTATAATAGAATAGAATTTAAATAGAATGTGAGGTGTTTACTTTCTGGCATTCATATAAACGTGAACTCAAATATAAATAAATATATATCGATTATATAAAAACCGTTTGATATTTATAAACAATAGTAAATTCTATAATTTATTTCTTATGAGAAAGATAAATATGTCAAGATATTTAATAGACAAAAGGTCCTAATTCTTTGCCTTTTATTTAAATTACTGGAAATTGGTTTGAAAATAAGAAATGACTATACATATTAAAATATTTAGGCGTCGAGGGAAAAAGAATAGTTCATACCCCACGTGAAAAAAGCGGAATTTCTTCAAGTCTCAAGCATTCCTCGAGTCTTGGTTAGTCTATAAATTAAATTACTTTTAATATCGAATCATGTCATTTATACATATGCATATAGTTTAGATATATTTTTGAACTATAAAATGTTCAATTATATAGAATATTTCTTGCAAATATTTCAAATAATTTTCTCCTTTGTTTTGTTACTTCCTTTTTTCTCCATTATACTATGTGAGTTGTGACTATTACTACTTTTCATTTATTTATTTTATTAATTGTATATTATTTTGTAGTGCATCCTTCCTTCCTGACTATTTGATTAATTTTATTAACGATTCTTTTATCCCAAAACCTATTTTCTCTCTTAAAGATATATCACTAATCTTATACGTGTGTATTACATATATAATTTTAATTACATTCTCATTAACTTTACTTATTCGTTTTCTGTTTCTTTATGTAATTTCAAACATCTTTAAACATAATAAGAGACTTTAAAATAGTTCTTTTAAAATGCTTACCATATAATTTGTTATTACTTTGTTAGTTTTGCGTATATAATTGGTTGACTGGGAAAAGGGTATACCAAGCATCTGTAGATTGAAAAACGACATTTAATTTTGATAATTTGAAAATCGTTTTGTTTATTTTTACAAAACTATTCATCGTCTTTCTTAGATAGCAGGGTATTTGATTAAAACAGTATGAAATGTCTGTACAGACGAGGTGGTCCTCCAATAAGCCTTAGTTCGACGCGTCTGAAACGCGGCTCTGTTCAAACCGGTGGATCCGGCGACGATTCGACGACACAGGATGAAAGCATCGATGGTGAGGAAACTGTCAACTGAACAAGAAAACATACCACTTATTGAACCCTCACAACGCAGGAAACTCATAAAAATATCCAGGTCCAAGAAGTGTGTGCAAGATCCGTTTCGATCAAAGCTAAATTCGAATCGGAGAACTCCTTTGTATGAGTTCAGAAGTCGATTCCAGTGCACCCAACGATGCCATTACACGAGGGCGGCGGCTTTCTTCTGTACATAAGAAACCCGACAGGGCCGTATTAAGTAGTATTTTATCTCCGTTTCTTCCGGAACTCCACAGAAAATGACGAATTTTCTCTGGTCAACTTAATATGAGCGAGTCTTTCTTATATATTTTATAACAAGCTTATTAACATTTTTCAATGTTAATAAGCAAACAGTAAAAGAAGGTTGTACAAGTAAATTTAATCGAACTTTTTTTCGATAAATTCAATGTGCAAGATATACGCTTACGAAATATGTATATTAATGCTATAATGCATTAACAGTACTTGAATGCCATACACACTTCATATTTGACATTCTTTCAATTATATCTTACAATGAAGATGTTCGTCATTTTTTTGGAAAATGCTACCACATAGTCGGGTAAGATTCAGACTAGAAATATATTATTGGGGCTGCATAATCGATAATGAATTAACACCGCATTTAGGCAGCATTAATATCTATTATAATTATATTATAGTTATTATTATTATTATTATTATTAATTATTATATTGCCGCAGTTTTTATTTTTATCGCGAAAAATATCGTAATATGTTACTTGTAATTATTTTTAATAATCAAGCCAATGACGGACGATTCTAGCATCGTTCCGAAAGATGTGAGATTAATAGAATTTTCGAAAGGCTGAACTTACTTTTTGTTAATCAAAGTGTTTAAAAAAACTATTTTCAATAATATACTAACAGCATCGAATCAAACGAATAAAAAGTAAATTTAAAACTTCTGAAGAACAATTGCTTTTATATTTCACAGAAGTTTAAGGACAATTCTAAAGGAAATTAAAGTAAATTGAAACGATCGAAAGCTAAAGAACGTCTAAAAAAACTTGCTTTTTTATGTCTAAATACTTTGCAAAGAAAAAGATATCTTATTCGGATATCGAATTTCAAAGCGAAGAAAAGTAGTATTATTATTTTTAAGAAAAATTTTATTCTTTATGTTTCGGTCGAATTTGTTAATAATTGCTCTTCTTGATTTCTTTCAAATAATCATTGTATAGCCAATTTTTTTGTTTCCAACTCGTCTGACGGAACGAACTAGAAATCGACGATCGAGAGTTATCAATTGGTACTTAGGGTCGATCGTAGATCGAGAACTTTTTCGTTTCGTATTATTCAATTTTAAATGCATCGAAAAGTCGATGTATGTTTTCATATCATTGTTTTACCATCTGCATGAACTTATAAATATCATACTAATAAACGTCAATTTTTTACAGCTATATATACATATTAAACTTTTTCAAACAGTTTCGAAGAACTACTTTACTTCTACCAGTAATGTTTTTAGGTAGAAAAGCAATGTTCTAATGAATTTCTTTATGCATTTAAAATTGAATCGTCGAAAATCACAAAACAAAATTTAAAAAAGGAAGAAGAGAAAGCCAGCAATGTTTTTATATATGCATTTTTTACGACATGTGCATTTCTCATGCATTAGAAAAAACGCATTTTTAACCTCCTTTTGTAAAGATTTAAACAAAGAAAAGAATTTATAGCAGTCAAACGACTTTATATGTACTTGCGATGTGCTTTTCCCTGTTACCTTGAGATATTCATTATTTGATTACACAGATAACTATTCTTAAAGGTATTTACAATCCGGAATGAAAGATAAAAGGAGGTTAATGAGCGATCATATGTATTACACGTACATATGTATACGTATACAGAGTATCGTAAAGTATGGGGTATTTGGTAAACAAGTCTTATACCGAAAAAAATTATTATAAAAAAATTGAATGATACTACTTGATCAATTTATTTTCTACGGATTTACTTCATTCTTCAATTAAACATAAAAAAAGCTTAATAGATATGTATTTTTTGCGATAAAAGTACCTAATATATAACGTGTACTATCAATTTCGATATTGAAAACAACTAGATTACTTCGTAACCGATGATGAAGAAAAAACAAAATATACTTTATACAAAAATATTATTTCCTAAGTGCAACATACTTTATTGCATACTTTATATATATGTCCGGAATATTCTATTTTTTGATATGGCAAAGTGATTGGTGTCTGGACGAAACCGGCCTGTTTTTTACATTAAACAACTTTCTAGTGATTTTTTAGGCGGGCTTTTCAAATTCGCAAATGAACTGCCACTTCACACCATCGTGGACTATTTTCTCCATATAACGATGATGAATTAAATTTGAAAATCTTTTGATTAAATTAATAAACTTATACACATTTTCGACGAATTTACTTAATAAGAAATAAATTATAATTTCATACGTAAAAAGGATCATTGTATTCAATTATATCTTTTGAATAGAAATGTCGACGATGTGTGAGTAGAATGCAAAAATGAAATGTAAAAGGATACATATACATATTTGTACTTTTTTTAGGTGTGGAAACGTAAGTGAAAGCTCTGAGCCTCAGGATCTTTTATAAAGTATAGAAAGCTTGAATACTGAACACTGAAACGTCGACAACCTTTTCATCAAATGCATTTCTTTTTGATGGAAATTTGGATGATTGTAAAAAATATACATCTTTAATTGTGCAAAATCACACCACAATAATAATAATTATTATTTTTATTATAAATAATGAATAGAGATATAACAATAAATAAATAATGTAAAAGGAATTCAATCAACATAACAATTATACTAAAATATCTCCAATATAGTCATAATAAAAATTTTGTTAATTTTTCCTTCATTTCCTTTTTCAATTATTGAAATGAATTTACGATACTTAGTAAAAACAGAATTTTATTTCTTATTCTTAATATACTTATATATATATATATATATATCTTCTAAAAATACCAAATTTTCTGATATTCCTTTATCAAAGATGTTTAAGTAATATATTCAACATTTTGAAAAGAATTAATATTTCAAGATAGACTCTTATTATTTTATTTGTTTCTAATTTGAGTGTAAATTTAATATAGAATTAGTAGGAGAAATTATAATATGTATATACTTTTTAAATTGAAAATTTGTTTATATCAAATTATTTATCTAAGATAACAAATTATTAAAAAAATTTATATATAAAAATAAACTAAAAACTTAATAACATATTTTTTATAAACCATCCAAAATTTCTCTGAAGGAAAAAGAAATCTAGACCATCTAATGTTATCTGTGAACTGCTGTGAATTTGTGTAAATAAGCACAGAAAATAATTTTCAACTGTGGTGCATTTTATTTAAGCAATTAACTTTGGAATTGGAAATGTTATCTCTATTTAAGAGTATGAATCCCAATGGGGTTGAAACAGATAAGTATGGAAAAAATAAATTAACTGGAAGAGTAAAAAATGGGGGACAGCGATAATAGGATTTGACCAGCTAAATAATGAATCTTTTTGATACATTTTATATAGGTATAAATCAAATATTAATAACACTTAAGTATGTTAAAAAGAAAGCATAATAAATGCTGAAAACTAAGAATAATAAGAAAGTGTTATGGTCAGTGATTTTCAATCAGTTATTTAATTAATGATTAGTATATTATTTCTTTATAATTTTATATTATTATTAGCATCCTTTTAAAAAAATGTAATTTAAACAATTAGTTGAATTTCAGAGAAATTTGTTGATATAAGAACATCGAATATTTAATTATGTAATATATTTTTTATTATTGCTTAATACATTTTTTAAATTAACATACATGAAAGATATGAAAAGAATATTATAAATACACAAATTTTTGAACAATAGAATTTTCTTTAAGCTAGGAAACTAATTCTTTAAATTAATGGTTTTTTAAACTATTTACATATGATTTTGAAGTTTTATAATAATAGATGATTTTAATTTTGTGTAATATATAAAAAGCAGATGAGATTTATATATTATATATTAACATTATTGAGAAACGTTTGTTCCATTTAGTATCTATATTTTTACGAAGATGAAGACTTTTATAAGAAATATTCACCTTTATTTGACTTTTTTTATTCAAATAAACATTTTAAACTATTTATATTGCATAGACAGCAGATGAAATAGTTTGAACGGTTTTAAATTAAATGATTTTGTTAAATTTTGTTTGTAAATTAATTAATACAATCTTATAAGATAGTTTCTAGTTATATGCCATATATTATTTTGAATATTGGCATTTTGAACATTATCCCATATAAACAATTTGCTTTGATAACATTTTCATGTAGTATGGAAGAATGCTGTATCTTCAAGTTGAAGAAAACATTAATGCTATTTTCATTTATTTTGTATCTCTTACAACTATAAAAATTATTGTACATTGAGATGCTAACTATAATTAATGTAGGTTCTTGTTTTTCTTCCTCTTTTTGCATACTTGTTATTTAAAAACTATATAGGAATTCATTCATATATATCTCATATCTGTATTATCTTTAACATAACAAAATTATTTGTATGAATTTGTATGAATAAATTAACATAACACACCTTTTATATTATCAAATATTAAGTTTGCATTAACGCTAAAAAAACGCAGATTGAACATCACTGAGCCAATGACATTGATGCTTTATTTTATTATTAAAGGTCAATTTCCCTGTAGTTCTTTCAGTTGCCGTACTAATCCTGGACTTGCTAAATCCAGAGGCGTTTTCTTTTGTTTATTCATCAATGTTGTGGTAGCACCATTTTTCACTAACAACTTAGCTTCATCAACACGATTTTCCTCGCATGCTAAATGTAATGCACTATTGCCATCAACATCTTTACTATCTAGAAAAAAAGTTTCCTATGTAAAATATATACATTATAGAACTAATATTTATAACTCATACAAATTATTATCCAATAATTCAAAAAATAAATTTAATCACATTTACTTAAAAACTACAACACGAAGTTTAAAATATTACATTTAAATTGATGTTCAAAGAAATGTAGAATAATAATTTTCATAATTGTTAAGAAATTAAGCTGTTGAAAGCTAACTATTTTTAGATGAAAACATCTATTTAAAGATTATTAGAAAATTAGATGAAATAGGTGTTGATTAAACAAAGATTTTAATGTAAAAATCTACCAATATCTAAATTTCGTCCATATTCTATGAGAAGTTTCACAATAGCAATATTGCCCTTAGATGCGGCTCTATGTAGTGGTGTAGCACCACGTTTGTCGACAATATTAATATAAGCATCTTTTTCTAGTAATGCAGCACAGATAGATTTCCAGTTTTTTGATGCCGCATATTGCAATGCTGAATGACCTTCTTGAGTTTTGGCATTAACATTTGCACCTTCATTTAATAAGGTATTAACAACTTTCTCACGACCAGCTGATGCTGCCAAAATTAATGGTGTCATATCCATCTAAACAACACAATTAAAATATTTAATTCATTTAACATGATGCAATTAGAGAGTAGATGATTCCTCATGTAAAAATGAGTTGATGCTAGGTGCTACCCTACAATATCTTTATAAGCCTTTGGACAATGATAGAACTTGAAAAACTAAAAATAATATGTAATACCTAGTTTTAAATATTTCTAAACTATTATTTATGATATATTTGATATGAAATTGATTTTTTAGGTTTTCCTTTTGAAGTAAAATTACATTATCAATAGAGTTAGTAATTTATTCTAAATTGTTTATAAATACAAACAGAAACTAACAATAGTTAGATTAGATGAATAAAGAAAACTATATTTAGCATATGTAAGCCTACCTTACAATTATATATAGTTATATTTTTAACTTTGCAGGAAGAAACTTTTTTTTTACTTATACTATAATTTTATGTATTTTCTATATAATACAAAATATTATATTCTATTATTACTATATTTTATGATATGAAGCAATATTTTATAAGTGAAATTATCGCTAAAATATTTGTTTACATTCCTAAATGTTAATTCAGACTAGATAATAATAATAGTCGCAAAATACCTATCTGGCTAATAATCTCTCATCTAAGGCCTAAGGTATAAAAGGCAACAAATATTAGTCGTGTTTGTAGATTTTAAAGTGTCAAATTTGCATCTGACGTCTTATGTATATACACATTGGTATGTAACATAAATTTTAATCTTTCAAATTGTATTCAGAGATCTTATTATAATAACTTTTGAGTTATAAAATGAATCTTGCTATTAATTAAAATCTAAACAATCTAAATTCAAATAATGCCTAAAATATTTCCTCATCACAAAGGATTATATAAAGAGATAATATAAAGATCTAAAAATTGTATGACTGTTTTTATAAATATGTAATTACTTATTATTAACCATTTCATAGTGTATTACATGAAAGATTCAGGCTAATTAAATGTAGTATTATACATTTCATGTTTTAAATATCGTCATATATACATATGTACATAAAACAATTATTAATAGGTATTTATTTCTTATACTAAGTTGAAAATATGCATTTTTTGTATATGACCTTAGAAAAGCAAGAAATCTTGATAATAAAAAAATAATTATTTTCTAAATCATTCTCTCTTTGTAATTTTATTACATTATCAAAAGTTTAATATATAAAAATTTATTTCAAGGTATGCTATTCAAAACAGTGTTCTCCACAAATTTCAGTTTAACAAAAAAAGTTACACATGGTAGACAAAATGTTGACTTCATAAATAAGTTCAATGACCTAAAATTTATATCTTCTTCTTGTTCTTATGAAATAACTGTGGTGTAAACAAATATTATTTTACAAAATAATACAAGATTAATATCTGTCGATTTTTGTTATTTTTCATAATAATATACATAATAATATACATAATAATATACATGATTAATATCTGTTGATTTCTATCATTTTTTACTTTCCGAAAATACAATAACATGTATCATAAATTACAAATTATGTATAGTATTTTAGATTTATATAAATTGCATGTCACTAAAATTCACAGAAAAGAAGAGATAAAGGCAATTATAAATATAAAACAAGAATATAAGCTTCATTGCTTAACAGTGTAAACATTAATTTTAAACGACCAAAGTTTTATTTCATACAAACAGATATTTTTTTGTTTATATCGTTTTTAACCGTTTGAGCCCCAAGCAGCGCGATCGCGCTGTTTACATTTTGTGTCGAAAAGTCCCAGTACATTTGAATGCTGCGGACGGCTGACGGTATTTTGTATCTCATTGTTATCTTCTCCATAATTTTTATTGAACAAAACTTGAAATATTTATAAACTAATAGTACGCATATATAATAATATAGATAAGTAATAAATATGACCAGCGCTATTGTGCCGCTTGTTTTTTTTCGCAATCGATTAAGACAAACGCTATCGTGCTGTTCATATTTTTTGCGAGTCTATTTTTTCAATGACCCCTGGGATTCAAACAGTTAAATATGTTTTTATGTAATAAATCATAACATTAACATTTTGAAAAATAATATATATATATATACACTAGGAAATAACATATTCAATGAAATTGAAAACAATATTTTAGTTCCTATAAGCTGTCATATGATATAAAATTTAAACGACTTTAAAATGCTTTTCACATAATAAGTTTAAGAAATCCCTTAACAATTCAATAGTTTAGTTTAGTTTATTATTTTTCTACAGAAAACAATTCAGTAGAAAATCTGCTTTGGGTAAATATTACCTATTATATGTACTATTATATGTAACATACTAATAGGTAAATATATATCGTGGCTTATTTAGAAATAATAGATAATAGTTAAAATAAATATTAGGTAACACTGAATAAAACTAGTAAGATATAAGAAAGCATACTTTGCAGTTTACTATAAAATTATATGACAAATTACTTACTAGTGGCTTATTTTACTTACATCATCAGTGGGATCTACCGGTACATCAAGAGATAATAAATATCTTACTAAGTCATCGTGTCCCCCGAGTGCTGCCCAATGTATTAACATTCGACTATTCTGAGGAAATAAATTTGATTAATAACATAACCTTAAAAAATATTTCATATAAACAACGATGCACTTACATCATCTTTAGCTGTTTTTAATCTTTCATTTTCATTTAATAAATTTTTAACGTCTGTGGTTTTGCCGCGGTAGGCCATATCATATATCGAATGTTCAGACATTTTTGCTGTTTTCTATCTAGCATGTAGCACACGACTGATGTTTATGTTTGATTTTAAGTATTAACAAAGAAGCAATGAGAGTGCTCCCATCCATTGCTTAGTTGCAATACAGGTGCTGCACCATACAGCCAAGTGTTGAACGTGTATCACATTAGTATGTATAAGAACTTATAAAATTAGGGTACAGACGAGATATGAGGGTAGACCAATCATGCAATATATTTTTTTGGCCCGAATTCTTGAAACTCTAGAGCTCTACTATCATTGACTAAAAATAGGATATTCTTGTATTGCTGTATGCTCATCTATGTTATTACCATATTCGTGTCACTCCCAACATTACCAACAGAATACAAAAACAGATTGTTGCACTTACTGTAGTAAGAATTACAAATTGTCACATGAACGATACCCACTTTAAAACGATAAAAATCTACGAAATAATTGGCAATCTGAGAATATTTGGCAGAACAACAGTGAGATACAGGCAAAGAGATAAGCAGGTTTAATCTCCGATTAGTTTATAATTAATTAACTAATCTCTTTCTCTTTGCTTGTTTTATTTCACAATAGTTGTTAGTTAATATAAGCTAGTTTTAGGTACAATGAAACATCAAAAAGGTAAAAGGAAACATTATAATTAAACAAGTGAAATTTTTCTAATTGCAGTAATTGAAAACATCCAATAACACTCGATGTTTCAAAGAATGGAATTAGAACAAGTCAATTACCAAATATGTTAAATGTTATTCTAGATGTTTTACACAGCACAGGTTATAAACTTAGAGCTATTGTTTCCAATCAAAATACAAGTAATCAAGGAATGACAGAAAGACGAGTTAATACTCAAAATCCTTATTTTATTAGAAATAAAAAAATTTACTTTTTACTCAATTATTTACATTTGCTTAAAGACGCCAAGAATAATTGTTATAGAATTTAGAACGAGATAAAGTTACAAGAGCATTTTACAAATTAATCGAAAAACAAAAAGCCAGGTGATTTTGATAAAATGAAATGTAAGCCCGAATTCCAAGTATTCAACAAAAGAGTTTCTTTTACTTTGTTCACTGCATGTTCAATTAATTGTATAAAACCGAGCATCATGCCAGCTTTTTCGAAACCTTTAATAACTTGTTTGATAATTTAAATAGCAGATCTCCTCGTAATCCTAATCCAAACAAGCGTGGCATTTTTAATTTATATCAACAACAATTACAGAGTATGCCTAATGTTTAGGTCATATTGTGGTTAGTAATGATATCTCCTGGATTAAAAATTTCGCCTCGTTTCTTAAGATTGCAAGAATTAGTAAATGCCATTGTAAGCTTTGCCATGATTTAAAAAAGAAAAATGTAATATTTTTAATGATTTGCCACTTCAATACAGATGTTTTAAAAAATTTTGTTTCAATTCCTAGAATGCACGGTGACACATACAATCGGAATCCTTTTGTAAAAGCAGTGCGCCCCACCATCAGGAAAAATGATGTTGAATTTGAATAGTAATTCTTATAACAATAATTGTCAACCTGACTGTGACGCAACTTTATTAGAGGAGGATATAATCTTGTCCCAATTCACTACGTCCACGTTAGACGATGTTCCATGAAATGAAATGGAAAAAGAGAACATTGACATCGAAAATGAAAATATACAATTAGAAATTAACAATAATTTAGCAGTATTGTCGACGTCAACGTGCTCTTTAAAAATGTGCATTATAGAATATCTCGTCGGATATATTGTCAAAAAAAGCACTGCGATATTTAAATAATAATAAATATAACAATAAAAATCTATATAACAATATAAGTCTATATATATTAATATATATATTAATTTTTTCAGGATTTACTAAATTGACTTTTATTTTACTCTTTGTGTTAGTTTCACTTTTTATATTTTCTTACACAGATTATGATAGTTGAATCTTATCGTCAGATGTAGCTACTATATTTTAAAAAGGTTTAAGTTAGGATATATATACATATGTATGTACATAAATTCATAAATCAGTGTTTTTATTTATACATTAATGTATAGATTATTATTATAAAAACATTAGATCTGGGATTGTTAAGCCGTTCTTTCATGCCTGTTAACATTATTACATTATTCAGCACATATATATGGTATATGTTTTTATGTATGTATACATATACATATCTGAATATGTGGTAATAGAACTAAAATGAAAGGAAGGCATTAAAATTAATAAAAATGTCGTCTTTCCATATTAATAACAAGCATAGCTACTTATTCACGCATCAATCCATTGATCTATTATCGTTTGAAATACAAGACTTTCTTTCCTTTTTTTAAAAAATATAATAAACAATTAATTTCTCTTTCTTAAGCAATGAAATTTAATTATTGCGCGATTATGTTATTCTCATATTTGTCTATCTCATGTAGAAAAGTATGAACTTCTTCGTCGAACCCTACAATGAAATAGGCTTTTGTAGCGTAAAACCACAGCGAATATACCTCGTTTGTGGTGAAATTAAATAGGTTATTGTATATGCTAGCGTAAAATTAAACAGGGCAGATTCCTAGCTTTATAACTTCTTGTATATGCTAACGTGGAAGGCCTTTAACATTTAGCCGCATGGTGCAGCACTAGTCCGGGAACAACTAAAGCGTGAGCACTCTCATTTCCTCTCTGTCTCTACTATTGTTAATGTAGAAACACGCACATAATGAAAAACTTGGTGATTAATATACTCTTCTTCATTACCAGAAATTGTGAATTTTTATGTGGTTATTTCAATATATAAACTAAGTTTATTGCTATAAACATTTAACTTAAAAAATATCCTTTTGTAAAAATTACTGTAATGTGATAAATTTATGTATTTATGTTATTCGCTTGTGTATTTATACATGTTCCTACATAAAACTTGTAATTAAAATCTTTATTTATACTGTATCACAAACATTAAAGTATATAAAACTTATTTCAATGGCGATACCTTCACCAGATCCAAAATATGTTTTCCGGGGTGATATGGATTGTGTGAATTGTGTTCTTTTTCAAATGACGCCCAATGTGGAACATCTCTATGCAGGCACTGCTGAAGGCAATGTTCATATCTGGGATTTAAATGTAAATAAAATACTTTGATATATTATTAATAATATATATATAATATATAATATATAATATATATATATATAATATAATTATAATATATTGTATTGGTAACTATATAGGATAAAGTTTCCCTGATATTTTTGTAATGCAGTTTCTTCGTGTTAAAGACAAACAGAGAACTGTACCAAATTAAATCAGAAGAAGATTCTTGTTTAAATTTGCAAAACTTAAGAAATGATACCTTGCTTGTACAACACAAATGTGGTTTAATGAAAATATATAAGAAAAGAGAAACTCAGTGGACTGCATATAAATCCATTAATATACATTGTCATTATTGCAGGTATATATGTATACATAAAATATTAAATGTAATATTTTATGGAAAATTAGTTACATTTACTTGATATATATTCTACTTATTGTATAAAATAAATTATTCATAAAATATCTGTAACAGGTTTAAAATATTTTCTGAAAATGAAATATTTGTACCGGTTAAAGAATCCACTGTTGGAATATTGTCTTTAAATACTTTTAGTGTAGAATTGAAATTGAATTCTTGCAATTTCAAGAACTTGGGAGAAGTAATGGCTATCAAACCATTAAAAAATGAAAAATTAGTTTTAGTTGCTTACGAAGCAGGAGAGTTAATTTTATGGGATGTTCGACAAAGTAAAGTATTAAATTCTTTAACAGTAGAGACATGTCCAATGGCTTTAGACTTTGATACTACTTTATCAAAGGGTGCTATTGCTGGTCCTACTAATAATATACAGGTACAAATTAAGAAATAAGCATAAAATATATAATAAGTAATTGAATTGGAAATATATTTATTTTCATTGAACACTTTCATAAATAGAAGGCTAACTAAGATTGGTTTTTCTTATATTAATATAAATTTTGCATTTTTAGATATTTAGTTTATCAGTTGATCATTTACTGCATAATAAGAACAAAATAACAATGACAAATCCTGGCACTTCTATAATTACAATTAGACCTGATGCTAAAATTATGGCAGTAGGAGGATGGGACAGTCGAATTAGACTATATTCTTGGAAAACTTTGAAGCCATTAGCTGTTTTAAATCAACATAAGGATACTGTACATGATATTAGTTATTCTATAGAAAGAATAAAAGCATATGATAATAAATTTATAATGGCTACAGCTGCAAAAGATGGATACATAGCATTATGGGACATTTACAATTGAATCTTATCACAAAATGAACAACTATTATTGTAAGTTAAACAAAAACATTTTCAAGTAATAAAAAAATCTAGTTTAATATATATAAAATTACTACTATTATTTGCTCACTGTAATGAGACTTACAGCACAGTACAATCTCCATTGCAGATGTATATTTTATAATAACATTTTAGGTTATCTCAAAAATTTATTTCGTTTTTTACTGTGAAGCCGAAGAAAGACAGAGATAGAGAACCCTCCGAACCGCTCGGTATTGGACGGACTTGGAAAAAGTCAAGCGGTCTTGAGCCGATACCTATGACATACAAATAGGAGTAACCCTACACTTCGGCTCTTTTCGTCTCGATCGAGACCGTTCAAGTTTATCCAAGTCTGTCTGAGGTCGTAATTTGGTATACCCATATACACTTCGTAAACACAAAATTTCTTTAAACAATTTGATTTGCTAGCTATCGCGGCTATTCCATAGAACTGATTACGCGAAACAATTCCCGGTGTTACCTATGATTCGTACCAACAATGACACAATTATTAATAAATAGCCGAAATAAGAAAAACACACAGCTTTTATATTTTTTACTTCTTTGTTATGAGATAGTTTCAGTTGGATTGTCGAGAATCTTATGAACAAAATGATACCTATCATGACTATATTTAAATTAATTTCTATTTTCCAATCGGCGGCATTTCGGACGCCTTCTTCTTCTGTCAGTAGGTTTAGTTAAATTAGATAGCATTAGGTTAATAGACTGATATTTGGTACAATTCTCATAGTTCCCTAAAGTATTTTTAGAAACTAGTTATATTCAAGTAACAATCAATGAAGAATGATGTGTAATTGTTTCCTTCGCTCATTTATCTGGTACGTAGCGTATTTGCGGCCACGCTATGTTACAACCACTTTTGTAATCGAGGCACAAAGGTTCAGATTACTTTAACACTATCGTATGAACTACCTAAATTGTAAATTTTGTAAAGCTTAATTTTAATTTAGCTTCTTTATTAGATCTATTATTTCAACCTTCGGGCCGAGTCTTTTTTTTGTAATATATTTTTCTGCTATAAATTCCGCCCTGTTTTCCATATCCATTATGCCAGCCTCTATGTTCATTATATTTGATGGAGTTATGATTCTATAATCTATGGCTGCTCTTAGATCTGCATGGTGCAGTTTATCTGTATTCTATTTCTATCAGTGGACTTGTAGAAGAATTAGATATATAGATTTCCATTGTACCCCTGTTTCTCCATCCATTACTTTGTTCCTTTCTGCCCCGTCTACTAATCTGTTGTTTATACTTCTTTCCAGTATCTTTCCTATGCGATCCGTCTAGGTTATTGATCTCAATACTTTTTTTCAGTTTCTCTAGGAAAATTATTACATTTTTTCTTGCATTCGTTAGGTATCTTGTATTTTCCCAAATCTCATTGTGGATTTTTATTCAGATATTTCCGTAGCGTATACCTATTCTTGTAAAATTTTGAAATCTATCCTATTATTACCTAGGGCTGATTTTCTTTTCGTTTTGTCTATGACACATGTCTATCTCCTCCTTTGTAATGTTTGAGCGCGTTGAATTCTATAAGGTTGTAGGCCTCCTCCGCGAATTATTCGCATCATTGTTCAGTGAGACACTCCTACACCTCAAGTTGTGCTTTATATATTCATTAATGGAAAAGCACGAACGAGAGCGATAATAGGTTCTTCTTTACACTTGTTTAGTCTGAAGGACCTTAATTATGAAAATGCCAAGATTTATGGTAGGTCACTAAGACTATTGGGGGTACGCGCCAAGGATGTGTAGACATCTGGTTGCCATCTTGCCCTCGGTATGTGCCCTGGTCTCTGATGTGATTTGATGTCACACTTTCTTTTCAATAGAAACTTTATTTTAGACAGACTATCACGTGACACGTCGACGTTGCAACAACGCAGCATAATTATAGTTATAATACATATATTATAATCATAATTATTTGATAATAATATATTGATTGACGACGTTGTCATGGATAGCAAATCGATACTCTAGAGCTGGACCTATGCAGACGCGATGTACGCAAGAATCGATGGGAGCATATAAATCTTCATATGCACCCTGCTGCCTAATTTACGGATGATTCTGGATAGTAATTATTTAATATATTTAATATATTTTGTAAATTCATATATTTAATACTGTACATATAATTTTATAAAAATAGAAATATAGAATATATAAATATATTGGAATAATACTATAATTTATGAGATTTGTTTATTTGTATCTTTTTACGTTGTGAAAAGTATCTAATAAATTTTGGTTGTAAAATTTTATCCTTCATAAAGACTGTTTTGTAAGACATCCATAAGATGTGTAAAATTTTCCGATTCCATTTGTTGAAACTTGATTTATCTATTGTTTCTATCTCACCTAAAATAAACATTGATATTTATGTACAGTTACTCACATAACCGACCAAACACTCTATCAAACAGAATAACGTTTTGGACATTGGACCAAACGACTTGAGCTTTTTTGAAAAATTAGGAGGAATAGTTTACTAGATGACGCGTAAAAAAAATTTTGAAAAAATTGCAAACGGTCGCAATCGCAAAGAACAAAGTAGAGGTCGCTCAAATAATTGTAATGAATATTTAAACTATAAATTTTTTAAATTTATGTCAGTTGTACGTGTATACGTATGGGTGTTAGGCTGTAGTTGTAAAAATTTTAAGGGATGATTCTTGAAGCTGATATAAGATAAAAATCTAGAACAAAAAAAATTGCGTTTTCAGCTTTGTTTTTTATTAGTTACTGACAATTAACAATTCACCAAAATATCCCTGTACATGAGCAAACCTCCTTACACGAACGAAAGTAGGTTAACCTAAGCAGCGGGGTGCACAGGGATCCTTAAATCGAACGGTACATGGACAGCAGCTTACCTCGTACAAATCATAAAGAAGAAAATTAAGACATTTAAAGGCATAAACCATCCTGCACGATGTTTTGTAAGAAAAATCGTAGATTAAACATTATACCTGCTTACTCATAAAAATCCATAACAGCATATCGAAAACCGCCTCGTGGAATTTTCAAGTAAAGAAGATTAATGTTCCCTTTAATTCTTTGTCTCCACAAATAATTAATAAATAATAGCACATAAACAATGTTTATACAAATTTCATACACGCAGCATAATCGTCTCATTAGCGGATGTCCACAGAAAAATCACATACGCATTAAGTATTCTTGAGGTGCTACTAAATGTGGGTAAATGCTGTTTTGCATGAATTACACACATTTTCCACTCAAATTACTGATCACTGCATATTACAATGTTCACATACATACACATGAAATAAAAAATGAAGAAACCAAAAGAAACTACAACGAAAATTGTTTAAAATTATATTCGAGGGATTAATTAAAGTACCGTTTTATGGAGTAATGTATAATAATACACATTAATGTGTTCAGATTATCTGTTAGAGGAATGCATGGATGAATGTGTAACAGAAATATATTCGAGTATAAGTGTAAGTATAAGTACAGTGTATGCTAATCCAAATCCGCACGCATATATGGGTTTTTGTATAATTTTGTATAATTTATACCCCGCTGCACCATCTGTATAAGTCATGTTCCAAAAAGACTATGAATCTGAGAGGCCCTACAAATTGATTTAGTACTAGACAACTCTTAATGGCGAAGACCAAGAAAACTAAATAATAGAGCAGATATAGAGTTTTCCTAGAAGTGCGAATTACTTCAATATAATGTACAAACAAATGAAAAGTTATATTTATTGCGTTGAATAGCTCTTTTAAGTTACTGCTTTCGTTGCTGAAATGATACTATCTTTGCAAGGCAGTTCTAACCACTTTAAAGTCACCACGTCTGGTGAGGAACCTGTTCGTTTTCTCAATAGGCATATCCACCCACACAAAGAAAACGAAAGCGTTGACGAAAAATATCGTAATTTGTTTTTGAACGGACTCTTCACTACTACGTTGTTACGTAACCTGTTCTGGCGATTTTAGAAATTTAGTAAGAGGGTAAAACAGTTCTAGAAAGACAGAATCATTTCGCTACAGCCAAAGAAAAACGTTAAGAGAATTGCATAAACATAAAGTTGAAGTTAATTGTAGATTTAATATAAGTTCAAGTTATTCTGCTGTAGATTTTTTTGGGCCTTTTTATTTTTAGTTCTTTGAACTTATTTATTTCCTTTATTTTTGTATTCTTTGTTATTTCTTAAGCTTTTTTATTTAGTTCCAACGCAAGTGATTTGGGTATGTAGGGTGTGTAATGTATATAGATCGTATTGTATGTATCGTGCTTAGTATGTACTTTGTTTGTGAGAAAACAGAGGCTATATTGAACGTTTATTCTAGTATAAAACGATTGCTATTTTCGTTATTTCGTTATATATACATTTTATTCGTTATATATGTATTTCTTTGTGAACAGTTTGTTTTTGTGTCTGTGATTTTTCTGTGGACACCCGTGGTTGAGATGATTACAGTGCGTGTATGAAATTTTTTTATTTTGTTATTATTTTTATTTATTTTTTTGTACAAAAGCGCAAGATGGTTTACGTCTTCAAATGTCATAATCTTCTTCTCTACGATTTGTACGAGGTAAGCGGCTGCCCATGTACCGTTCGATTTGAGGATCCCTGATCATCCCGCTGCTTAGGTTAATCTACTTTCGTTTGTGTAAGGTTTGAAATTTTTTTGAAAACTGAAAACGTAATTTTTTTATTGTAGATTTTCATCTTATTTTAGCTTCAAGAATCGTCCCTTAAAATTTTTACACGTGCAGCCGAAGACCTATACATACCTATACATACATGCTGAAGATTTTATCGAAATAGGTTGATGCGGAAACAAGCGACAGTCATTGAAAGATGTAAGAATCTTTAAATTCTGAGCCAAAAGTCGTGGGAAACTGCGATTTTTTCACTTTTAACCTTTTGTAACTTATAGAAACCGTAATCGATTGCGATTATATATTTAACATGTATATAACTAACGTATGGTTTAAATTTAATTACAGGTCCAGATACAAAATTTGCAAAAAGAAACCTTTACTATTTTCTGTGCGACCAATTGCATTGTTTTCAAAACTTTCTTCATACGTCATCTAGTAAACTATTCTTCCTAAATTAAAAAAAAAACTCAAGACATTTGTTCCAATTTTTAAAACGTTATTCTGTTTTATAGTGTTTGATCGGTTATGTGAGTAACTATATATAATAATATTTCGTAACATCGCATAATAATTAATAATTGAGTGTAATATATCTTACCTATTAAAGATGTTTTTATAATGTGTCTTGCAATTCGTTTATCAATATTTTGTATAACTAAAAGTATACCTTGGATATTTCTTGGCTCATTATCAAATAACTCTTTTATCAAAATGCGAGTATATTCTGCCTGTAATAAGCATGCTCGTTTTATGATTCTCATTATAGTGTTTTCAGAATTAATTGTTCTGTTCAAAATAAATTTTGATAATTTCAAACGTGCTATATTACTTAACCGCTTTCTTAAATATCTGAAAAAAATTTATAGTTAAAATCTGTATGAAATGCTACAAAATATACATATATTGTAATTATGTAATAGTATACTGTTTATCATAATATTCATAATATATGTGTGTTTACACAATTACTTACACTAGAGGAGGTAAATCATCCATTTTAGAAACTTTTATTGTATGACTGAAATTGGTATGTGAATGTTTATATTCTACCTCTAAAGTAGTACAATTAATTTCATAGCCAATGTAAGTAATATTGTTCACAGCTATGTTTCCATCACAAGCCACAATATTAGTACGAGTCTTTGATGGTTTAAAGTAACAATTATACTGTGGGATTCCTTCTTTTGTAAGTTGTAAAAATCTATTCCACAAAATAAAATGATTAATAAAATATATTTTTTTGAATTTTTGAATTATAAAGTTATTAAGTGATTTTGTATCTTACTGTCTTGCAACACTTTCACTTTCAGTGACATATAAAATGTCATCCACATATTTTATAATTTTTCCACTTGTTAAATATGTTGACATTGCTTTATGTAATATAAAATTATAATATATATCTGATAAAACTGATGATGTAATTGCACCTTGAACAACTCCTTTTGTTATAACATGAACCTCCTCATTTATTTTTACCTATAAATCAAAATATTATGTTTTGTAAGTTCAAACACCAATTTTAAATAGTATTTATAGTATTTTAATTACATAATTTTCATAAAATTTTGTTTTTCATACTCTTTGTTGAAAAATAACTTGTGAAATTTTTTCTAGTAGCCATTTCTTTTTAACTTGTTGGCATCTCATATTTGTATTTGAATATAATGTACCAGGTGCTAAAGGTAATAATAAATTTGGATCAGCGAAATATTGTTTATAACATACAATCTCCTCCACAAATTTTTTACTTTTAACTGCATAATATTTGAGTATCAAATTTTCAGGAAGATCTTTACAGAGTGATTGTATAATGTTATATAATTCCTCTATAGTATAAAATAAAAATGTTAGCACCTATTTGTAAATATATCAAATATTTAAAGTTGAGAATAATTATACCTTGTATTATAGAACCAAAAGCATTTGTTACATCACAAGACACAAAATATAAATGTGTTGTTCCTTCATTACGTTTATGTTGAACAATTGATTCCCATTCGTTTCCAAAATTAGTGTTTCCATATATTGTAGTATGCAATTGTTTTAAAAATTTAAATATTAGATTCAAATGATTTGTCTCAGGATTCTTATGGTCAATGGTATAATATCTAGAACATAATTTTTTAATCAATTTTTTTCTAGAATATAAAACAATATACTCATGTTTAAATACAATTTGATTACATACTTTGGTTTAACGTACTCTGGCTTAAATATAGGTCGCACATCAGAATTTTTAGGAATTAATACATATGTGCCTATTGGTGGCTTCCATCCCTTACAGTTAATATCAGGTTGCAAGGTATTTGAACGTTTCGCTTTCTTAATAAATCTCCTTTGAATGGAGTTCCAAGTTGAACGCATAATATATAATCTTTCATTATTTTTAGAAGCTAATGTCATATGAAAATAAGTGTACAATATCTTTAAAAGAAATCCGACAAAAAGCCATTTTACAAGTTTTGCTATAATGTACCATTGTGCTCTTGTAGTTTTAATATTTTGCAGCCATGTAATACTAGAGATCTAAAACATATAAGTATATTTTCATACTGCAAATTTATTGAATATAATTAATTTTGTTAAAAGGATGTTGTTACGTACATCTAATTTTTCAATAAAAGGTGTCAAATTAAATGATTTAAAGCATGGTGTGTCCAATAAGTCAAACATAGCTAGTTTTATTTTTTTTAAATTCCGTAACTTTCCAAACAGGTCCAAAGGAATTACTTTAGAGAATATAAGATCAAAAAATAACTTTAATTGCTTCTTATTAACCTGATATTCGCATTCTGACTTTACTTCACTAGATTCTTGTTTCTGGGTTAAATGCTTCAAAACACTAAAATAATGAAATTTTGTATGTCTCTTTTTAAATTGTTCTAAAAGCGGAGAAACAAGTGGAATAGAACCTTCATAATCAGCAACAATATTATTTTTCATAGTTCTTTCTACAATAAACTGATATATTTCTTTTCCAGTCTCAATCTTGTTGAAAAGACATTCTTTCAAACTTGTATAACTTTTATAACTTGGTAAACATGAAGATGTATTAAACAAAGAAATAGTTAATTCTTTCTTCATATACTGTAAATTATGATACACATTTTTTTTAGGAAACATTTTCCTTTTTTTTGTTTTAGTCTTAGTTTTTATTTGAGTTGAATCTAGAATAATAATTTATTACTATTGATCCATATTATGACATTTCTAACTTTTAATTATATTGAATTTACGTAAGTTTAGATATGCTTAATGACATAAATGACATAAAATTATTAAAGCTTATTTGAAATATCATAAGTATGATATTTAGTATGTAATACATACGATTTTTTGCACTTTGTGTGGTAAAATGATCCATCGCTTGTATTTTATAATTAAAATTATATTATTTACGTCAGTAAACTGCCGATATTTCTTAATATAAAGGGAGTCCAAATATCAAACACTGGTATCAAGGTATACAAACTACTTGATGAAGATTAAGAAAATATTTACATGCATATGCGCATTAACTCCTCGCCGATGACATACCTGTAACACGTGCTTAACATTACAGGCGAAGAGTAGAAAAGACAAGACATGCAATAGTTTTTCGCGTTCCTCGTTCTGGAGGTCACTTGACGTTCTTACCATTTTTGTGTCACATGCGACGTTATCGATTCGATATAGTAGCGGTTTGAATTAAAATTAAAGCTAAAGTCTTTTAAGAAATTACAAATAAAATATGGAAAGGATATTCTATAATTGCAAAGGAAGTATTGAATTTTATACTTATATATACATACTACTCAGAAAATAACAACACAATCTATAAATAACTTAAACAGACAATTTAAGCTCATGAAAAGAGAAAGAAAAGCAATTAATTAACATGCTTACACATTACATGATGTCTTACGACATTTTACAATATCCCAGGGTGTCCCATGATGAGTATTAATAACTTACTTGTTGTCTAATAGAAGAAAAAAGAATTTGAAATGATATGTTATAAAAGATTATATACATATATACATTTTTTTTTTGGTGAAGAGGGGAAAATGCAATTACGCGTTAGTGCCTCCGGGCTATGTGGGGCTCGGCAAGATGTAAACGCCTCTACCCACTAGAAACCCCTCCTCATTCTCCCCTTCATTGGTATAGTGTAACCAACCCAGCACTACCTCACGGCATTACTTCGGGTTGGTCTCATTATGCATCCTACTCAATCTCTTCTTCTTCTTGTCCTTTCCTCGACCTCTTTCTCCTTGCTTTGCCTCGCCTTCATTATCTTATAACAGAGATCTTGGAACTCCTTCCAATATTCCTGTTCCGGAAGTGGCAACTACTTCCACAACGTTGGCAGTTGTCAGTGTCTCTCCTACCTCGTTTTCTATGGTACGTTCATTTATCCATCTAGGACATTTCAATAAGACGTGCTCCGCGTCATCCCCCTCCTCATTACAGTTCCAGCATCTTGAGTGGGTCTCCTTCCTAATAGTTTTCCTATATACATTAAATATACCATGCTCACTCAAGAACTGCATGGTATAATGGTCGATGGTCCTTTTACTATCCCTGAAGTTTACTATCCATCTTTCCCCCATCAGTTCCCTGTTGAGTGCCGAAGCGTGCAGACGTGAGTCTAGCGCTCTACGACGCAGTGATCTAGTGTCGCCTATCCGTTGCTAGTGTATCGTATTAGACATAACCTAAGTGTTCCTATTCTGTCAGTGAAAAATTCAAATCATAGCCACATAGCCTCTCGACTAGTTATTCACCTTGAATTAACTAGCTCGATGATGGCAGAAGAATCGCGACCAGGCTCTCTCGAGCTAAACCACAATTACACCGAGCTACCTCCCCCGTGGCAAAAGGATAACTCGGAATTTATGAACACTAAAAAACGAAAGCGGGAAACAACCAAAACTAAAGCAAACATT
>JACXIM010000117.1:10539-45184 GCA_014737505.1 Bombus sibiricus | reverse complement strand
TATAGCAACAGATATAGCAAAAGAGTCAACCAACATCAAAACCCCTTAATTACTGGATTACTTGATACATCTGAACAGATCCGCAGGCTGAAGAGACACTACCCGTTAGACCTAAGTTCAAGATTTTATTAGATATTCATATTAAGTAATATTTACTTATTTATTATACCTACTTATAAATTATGCTCATCTATAATAATTATATCTTTCCCCCATCTGTTGTATCGCTTTTTTGTTACTTTCCACCGATAGGCTGACCGTACTCCTGGCTCTCAGACGTGTATTACACTGTTCTTGAGTCTGAGTCTACTTTATTGCATAGCTCTCCGCACGCATGTGAGACTGTTCTATATGCGGTTGGCGTTCTTATTAACGCTAATTTTTGGGCTCTCTTCAAGATATTTTTATTTCTATGTATCGTTAGGGCTTTGGCCCATTCTGGTGCAGCGTACAGGAGCATCAGCCTTACCGCAGATTCTTCCCAGATGCTGGGTAAATCCTCTGCTATTGTCTACATGAACCCCTAGATATTTAATATCTCGTTTAGTTTTTAGTACTAACTCTCCGATATTGATCTCCATTCTTTATTATATTCTCTTTCCCGAGTATCACTTCCGTCTTCTCCTGAGCCAGTTTTAATCCAGTATCGGAGCACCATCCATTCACCACTCTCATGGCTTCTTTTACTCTTCCCTCAATCTCCTCCCCTACCGCCTTCAAGTCTTTATGTTTTTGTATTTGGAATAGCAGTCCTTCGTAAATCATATTCCACAGAAGTGGTCCAAGGATAGATCTCTGCGGAACTCTCCGGTATAGACCTTCTTTCTTATTTTCTCGTTCCTATTGTGAACTATAATCTCTTTGTCTTTTAGATAGTTACCGAGAAGTGTCCTCATTTGCCTGGTCAGCCCATTTCCCTGGTCACAATCCCATTTCTTCCCCAGTTGACTGTGCGTTGGAGACTCCCGTTATCATTATCGCAGGATACCTTCTTCTTGCTACTCTAATTATGCTTTCCATCTCGTTGACATACACGTTAAATTGTTCCAGACTAACGTTTGGGGTTAGGTTGGGGTTACCACGCCGCTTTCCCCAGAAACGGCCTGGTGTCCGTACGGATTTCCTCCACGTAAAAATAAAAAAAAAATAAAAAAAAAAGTTATAACCTAATCTCTAACAGTATACATTAGGTTGTCTGAAAAGTGTCTTTCTTTTACAGACACGTCTTTTACAACGATGCATCTTTATACAAACATGAAACCTAATCTGTCGAACGTTGTGATTTTTATTTTGATAGAACAAAATGGATCATACGTAATTCCATAAAATAATATAAAACAGAAAATGTTGTGCATCCATTATTTCCTTATAAAACGAAAGAAACTTTTCGGACGACCTAATATCTCCAACTCTTATGCCAGTCATACCATTCCTAACCTCCTTAGTCACCTCATCCGCGTGACTTCCGTTGAATAATGTGATCCAAAGCGGGGCATCACCTTTGTCATCCTGCTGTATGTCTGCTGCCTATACGGTTCCGAGATGAACACAATGTCCACCCTATTTTCGCAGGTATACTCATATAGCAGTTCTTGTGCTAGCCTACACTTATTTAGATTTATCTGTAGAGCTTTTATCCTTTTGTATCTCTCATTAGCGTTCTTATAGACAGGCAGACCAACAAACCCGTCACGTGTCTTATATACGCACCTCCCTCCTTGGCACAAATCACGCATCTCGGCTCGCTGGAGCAGGTGCCTGCATCGTGTGCTCCCTGCTTCCGCATTTCCCGCACAGCTCTTTGCCTGGACTTATTACCGAGCATCTTGATGCGTTATGAGCTGCTATAGATGCCTTAACATATCGCATCTATAGCACCTCTGTATATTCGGGGGAATTCTGGCTGTAGCTATTGTCATGACCGGCATACTTCAAATCCGATGGACTGATGATGGAGATAAAGATGTGGCGGCACTCGGCGACAATGTATATCGCCGAAGTGCCTAATGAGTCATCGATATCCCAACGGTCCTTCCGCCGAATGTTCTAGAAGAAGGGCTTGCGTGGCAACGGTCGCGGACGCCTAACAAACGCGCGGATAGTGCGGATATTGAGGGGTGACAAAGAAAAAAAGAAATAGATCCCATCGAAAGTCAAATTGTAAGAGCTTCAGTCTTGGAAAGTTAAAGTAAGCTAAGTGTTCAAAAATAAATTCTCTTTTTTTATTTTTTTATATTTTATTTTTCTTTTCAACTTCGATTTCCTTTTATTATTTTATGTGACACTATCGTCAGCGGCGTCCTGATTTTAATAACGGCATTCTCCTGAGACCTGACCTTGCGCCTTCAGATTACCATTTAAGGAGTTCCGCATGGAACGAAATAAATAAATGAAAGATTTTAATGACGCTGATGATGTAAAATCACATTTAATTCAGTTTTTTGCTGGCAAAAATCAGAAGTTTTATGAACATGGAATTATGAAATTGCCTGAAAGATGGCGAAAGGTCATCGACGAAAACGGACAATATCTAATTGAATAAAGTTATATTTTTAAGCAAAAATTTTGACAGATACGTTAACTACAGAAAAGTGAAAACAAAACATATATACAATAAATGTAGTTATTTACATTTGATAAAAGTTTCGAGTGATTTATTATCTGATGTTGAAGTGGGTCTTCATTTCTAAGAAAACTCTATACATCTTCTCTAGTGTTTAGGTTTTTGGCACAACGATTCTCTTTACAGCGGCTTCTTTGGTTTCTATTATAGTACCACGGAAAGATCGCCGACATACAGACAATGTCAACGATAAAGCGTAAATGCCGACAAGCCGAAAGAGTCGGAAAACTTCAATAGGGCTAACGGCCATCAGTATATTTCGGCACCGCAGCCGTTGGTCACCTGTTGGCCAACGGAGAGTCAAGAAGTCAAGAGTCGTTAATCGAGAGTTGTCATATCACACTACTGCATTAAGTTCATCCACTGTAATATATCCATCTATCATTAAATTATCATATAGGATAGAAACCACTGTAAATCCTAGTTTCCAACATTTCTGAGGGTGGATATGTCGGCCGTGATGATAGTTAGCTGCTGGCTGTAGATGTTGCTTGCTGGGGGTACTGCTGTATTTTCTTCCTATTTAGAATCGTGGAAGAAAAATCGGACTTCGGTCGCCGGGATTCGATCCCGCGTTCCGAACGTTCGTAACCTCGTGCGCTAACTACTGCGCTACTGTCACGACCGGTACCCTTTTTCAATCCGATGCACTGTTGACGGGCATAAAGCTGAAGCGGTGTTCGGCGACGATGTATGTCGCCAAAGTACCTAATGAGCCATCAATATCTCAACGGTCCTTCCGCCGAATATTCGAGAAGAAGGCGCGCGTGGCAACGGTCGCGGACGCCTAACAAGCGGTTGGATGGTGGGGATATTGAGGGGTGACAAAGGACAAATAACCGAGTCCGATCGAAAATCGAGTTGTAAGTCAGTCTTGAAAAGTCACGCCTAGAGCTAGGGAGTAAAATTTGTGAACTGTTTTAGAAAAAAATAAAGTTTCTTTTTATTTTTCATTCTAAATTTCCTTTTTTTTATATTTCCATTTCTTTTGTGTCATTTTACGTGACACTACCGTCGTCCGTTGGATGTTAGTGTCGAGTGGCGGTATTTGTGCTGTCGAGTGCCGCCACATTTCTGATAAAGAAATCCTATAATACATTCATTCATGCGTTTGCTCTCTCTATTCCGAGATATAAAACCTGAACAATTTTTTACACTAAAGATACTGATAGTAAGACATTTGAACAAGTTGCTATTATTAAATGTCAGGATACTACAGATATTACATCAAAGAATATTGCAGAGTCGTTTATAAAAGAATTAAAAGTTGTTCAGTTTCCTGATTAACAGCAAGAGACTAGTGAAGCCATTCGATTGCTTTAACTCAAAAAGAAAAAGAAAAACTGCAGGTGAATGTCTATTCACCTGGGAAGATGTGGATGAATTTAATGCAGAGAAAGATGAGAAAAGAAACTTAAGTAAAATTAAAATAGATGGCGAAAGATTTGTTAATTATATTAAATATTTATCAAAAAAAAAGCAAAAAATAGTTCAGCTAATTCAACTAGCAGATAAGGTAAATGTTACACGTGAATCTCAAAGTGTGTAAATAAGCTGATTTTCATTTCTGAAGGCAGTCAAATTGTTATACAGAATAATGGAGACATCTTTTATATACCACACACACATGTAGCATATAAAAAGTGTTTCCATTACCAAAGACAAAAACATCACATGAAGAATATAAGATATGCAGTTATATTACATAATGTAGTTAAGATATAATTATGCATTATAAGAGATTTCATAATAAACATCAAATGCCTATGAATATTCCGTAATGCATTCAATTTGCAAAAATTGTAACTTTGAATGTCTTATTCGAGTTTCAAATGTAATTCGTATTAATCAAATATGGCGCGCTTTTCTTGTTAGTTTAATGTCCCTGAGCAATAGGCAAAAAGCGTACTGCGTAGAACGTATTCACACCTGTTTGCGATAGCGTTCCTTTTGGAAAATAATACAGGTTATCGAAAAAAAGTGAAATAATATTATTATCGTAGAAAATTCGTGAAATTGTAGCGAAATGTTATATGTAAGATATTTTGATTTTTAATTTAAATAGAACTTCAGAGAATCTTGGTTAATGTTAAACAATGAAATGAGATTCGTTTAAATTGTTTAATATACAAACATAACTAAATATATTAGAAATAAAAAGGGATGGCGAACTTTGTCTATCTTCATCTTCGTCTATCTTCATAGTACTATTAATAAATCACAATTATTTGTAATTTTGTTATTAATGGCGTTAATATTATGAGTTATTTGTTAGGAATGTATATAGAATAAACACTAAATAAATATTATGAATCATCTATTAGAAAAAAGAAACGAACGTATAAATAACTGCCTATATTAGAACAAATCAAATGTTACGATATCTGTGTGAAAAGCAATCGTATTGACCATGAAGCACCGTGACATGCTTTCAAATTTCGTGGTATTTCTTTAATGTTTCCAGTTTTTCCTTGCAATCAAATAATGACATTTACAAAAGAAGACTAAAGCATTAAAATAAACGTATAAAAAGAACACATTATATCAAAATGAAGCAATTGAGGTTAAGTTGCTTCTGAAAACTCATTGTACAAGCTACCAGTAAATGTGACTACAAAAAAAATAATCGAAGGGTAATTTAAAAATAGATTATGATAAGTTATTGAACAGCAACGTATGTAAATCAAACGAAGTGGGGAAATGAGACCGAAAACGTAGCCAGAAAAAGGCAGCTGCTGCAAAACAATAGCAGCTACGATTTTCGTAAATAGAATAGAATAGAAGTAGAGAAATAGAGTAATGCAAAAGTTCACTGGTAGGTCAACAGAATATATGTTTTTAACAGTTGGATATTATGTTCGAAGCAAAAAAATAAGAGTTAGACTGAACGCGGAAATACCCAGAGAAATTAAATACGTGTGAGCTAATATACTTTATATGAACTAAATAAAAATAATATATCGTAAAATTATTATAAGTATAAAATTAAACGCTTTTTATCGAATTATATTTTATTAATGATCATATTTCGATGTATTAAAGAAAAGAAAAAGAAAGAAAAAATATAGCATTTAGATTATCAAGGAAAAAAATTCAAAGAGAGCGAAAAGGAAAAGAATTTCATACCAGTAATACGCGATTTGAGCTTCTTGATGTAAGTGACTTTGATTGAACACTAATAATCATCTATTCACATAGAAAAACGACAAATCGCTATAGCTAAATATAGCAAATATAACAAACAAATATAAGATTCTTATCATTTTGAAGTAAAGACATGCCGATGTATTTGATGTTCAAATTTTCTACATTTATGACGAACTCTTTGTAGTTGCTTCCACGAGAGAGGAAATAAGAGTGTACATAATTGTTCTGATTGTTTCACAGTACGACTTAAAAAATATGTTGATCACCATATACAGCGACTCAAAAAAATTGATAGCATGTACTTGGATGTGAAACAAAATTATCTTTACAGACATACAATCTAACAAGAATAGAAGGTCTGAGATTATTGATTGATGAAAATAAATATTAAAAAAGAAGTGGCACCCGGCTATTACTCAAAATTAAAACAATAAAAGAGACAAAATAATGTGTTTTACTCACAAATATGAGACACACATTCAGATATTTTTATGTAATTGATATAATTACCAAATTTATAGATAAGTAACGTTTAAAAATGCCATAATCGGACATTTGTATTAACTAAAAATTGTGAGAATGATAATTATTATTTATTATTTATTATTATTATTTATTTAGTCCGTGCCTTTCGGCTTTGGACGAACTTTCGGTTTACATTTCTTACATTTATTGTATTGAACTCCTTAGCATATACTTATCTCTAGCAACTAAAGCTAATGACTACAAACTATTGCAACTTATAACTACACATTATTGCCGCTTTGGCCTTTTGCCTCCTTGCTGTGCTACCTTCCTGTCATTCCTCCCCGTCTTGTATTGCCCTTGCCCTTCTCTTCTCTATTATTGCTTTTAATTCCATTAGTCCTTCTCCAGTCTCATTCAGTGTTTTTTCCATGTCTTTTGGTCCTCCCGTTATCTCACATTCTTCTATTACATGTCTCAGGTCCTCTTCTTCCCTTTCACATAGTCTACACCTTTTTTCTCCCTCCTCTTTCCAGTATTCCCTTGCCTTTATCTCGTTTCCACACCTGAATCTGGCTATAATTTTCCTGTCCTTCCACTTCATCCTCCCTCCCAAGTACTTTGGTATCTCATCTTTGGTTATATTTCTGTAGTAACTGTTATATCTAGATTCCCTTATCCTTTTCCTCCTCTCTTCTGTTTCTCTCTTCCTTCTTTCTTCTATAATTTGGTCTACTGTCAACCTTTCTTGCTCTTCTCTTGCTTCCCTCTGTGTTCCTCCATTTTTCACCTCTTCTAGTTCCTTCTTTCTCTTTCTTGCTCTTTTCCCTTCCTGTCCATTTCTCCAGCTTCTCTCTCTTTCCTTTATGCACTCTTTTACCAGCTCCTTTTTCGATTCTCGGGGTTTCTCCTCGTACCTTGCTGCTCTCTTTAATGCTTTTTCCTTGATTTCTTCTATCTCGCACTCTTCAATCAGTATGTAGTTTGGTGTTGTCATATCTAAACCTAAGATCTATTTCACATATCTTCTTTGTATTCTATCCAGTCTTTCTTCCATGTTCCAGCCCCATACCTCTGCTCCAAACAGCGCCACGCTCTCTACCAATGCTCCAAACAACTTCATTCTCCTCTTGTAGTCCTGTTTGAATATTCTTTCTCCCACGTTCCATGTTTTCTTCATTGCTATCGTTGCTCTCCTTTTCCTGTCTTGCATAGAATGATAATTAAACTTTGTAAATACTGTAGGCATCCGATTACAGCATTTTTAGACGTTACTTATCTATGATTGAACTTATTTTATACGAAAATTTAACTGCTGTTAATCAAATCTTTAAATATTCTAAAATGCAATGTAACACACACGTATACACCGTTAGTGTAACCGCGTAATTATATGTGACGTGTAACCAGAGGGGTATTTTTACAGCAGATTTTTATTCCTGTGGTATGTGATAACATTACCACATTCGTTTGTGACTGTACCAACTTTACTAGTTAGTTCACCGCTGTAAATCGCAGAGGGCGTAAAATATGCTCTCATTTGTTATACGATTAAGATTTCAGAACATGAGGCATGAAGTCCCATAAAATGCAAGATTTATGATCGATGCTCTGTGCTATAAGCTTATTCTTGTAACGAAGTATCACGGGCGCTTGATGAGGTTCGAAAATGTCAGCGGGCGCCGCTAGAGCGGGACACCGGACGCGCTTCCTTTGCGACTCAAAATTAGACGGAAAATCGTTGATTCTCGTTGATTTTCGGATGGGGACCGAGGGAACGCGATAGGTGGGGGCACTAGAGATAATACACTGGTTTCAGTTGCGAACGCGCACTATGCCGGGCAGCCGTCGAAGAGTCAAAAGTACATCTGTTTGTCTCGGGGAATAAAAATATTCGTCAGTAATGTGCTTTACCAGTGCTTGACGTACATTGTGATAGATTATTGAACGTCGTGTGAACACCGGCTAAAAACCCGATGAAAGAAGTTACCTGAGGTACGTTTGAAGACATGCACACACTATACAGCTACAGGTAAGAGCATTCCTTGATTTGCATTACGAAGTGGTCTTTCTATAATGTTGTTGTTCCCTCTAGTGATTTTGATTGCCGAGCTAATTCTTAGCGATTTTGGAGCGTACGTGGCGGCGGTATGTTCTCGCAAAAGACGTATATATGTACTTAGGACAAATTTACACTGTTTCACTTTGTTAGAACACAATAAATGATACATTGAAAAACGGTGCTTTTACCGTAGAAAAGAACCTATTTCATTGTATGCTTCGACGAGGAAGTTCATACTTTTCTATACAAGATAAATAAATATAAGAAAAACAAAATTGCGCAATAATTAAACTTAATTGCCTGAAAACAAGACATTGATTGCTTATTATACTTTATTTAAAAGAAAGACGCCATTATATTTCGTTTGAAATGATAATGGATTAGTGAAATGATGCAATTTATTCTCTATATATAATAGCTTTTTAGATTTAACATTAAATTTACTTTCTCTGGAATAATATTTTTGTTATAATAAAACCTAAATTTCATTTTAAGAATAATTTCAATAGTTGATAGGCTGCGAATAATATATGTGACGTGATGTAGCTGTTTTGTCTTTTCAGTTAAAAGAATTTTTGCACAGTTGCTAGATATTGTACAGGGATAAGTATAATCATGGAAAATTCATAAGCACAATCAACATAACTCGAATTTTATAATAATAATGTGTTTCGTCTCATTTTCAGGAATTAATTGTATTGAAAAATAATATATTTTCGTATTCTTGTTTCTTTCATTTTTCTGTGGTATTTTTATATTTTACTATAATTGCATCTCAACAATGAGCCAATTTAATAAATATTTATTATAATTTTTCCTGGACATCTTACGGGTATGATGCTTACGAATATATTTTATGTTTCTATGTTGTGTTTTCAGGGCTTCTACTGATAATTTTCTATAATAGGAACTACTGAATTCGATACAATGCCCACTGAGATAATAATTTATGCATTGTTATCGGCATAATATATTAACTATAATGTAATACATATAAGCTATTTGTTTTTTCATTATTTTTCTTTATTCGATACTATTTATCCTTTTCCCACATGATATAACTTTGAAATAATGCTCAGTTTAAATATCAGCTCGTAATTTATACTTATTATGGATGAATTTATTGTAGGGTTATTAAAAGATCTGCGTCGGTATTCGCGTCATTTGTACATCTAAATCCTTGTTTCGGCATGCCGACTAGTGAGCTCATTTGTCCTCTGAACTATATTTGTATTCTTTTTTTGTTTTGATGAAGACTTTTTGTGGTCGTCACTTCTTACTTGCCATGTATTAAACGGTAACCTGAAGGGTATGCGAAGTATGTTTTCAAAACATTTTATCCAAAGATGAAGAGATGATGGCCCGCATTTGTACATATTTCTTATGTTGTGTCTTGTTAGCAACAGTAGCTTTATTTGATTCTTCAGCATGACATCACAAATGTAACGTACTTTTTGAGGGTCGACATTGCTGAAAGTCAAATTTGATATTGACTGACCTCATTATTTGGCCCTTCATAACAAACACCGCGTGTGTTGATTCTTGAGCTGCTGGCATCTACGTTTTTTTTTCTGTGGCAAGCACAGGTACCCACCTTACCACGGACGAATTCGTTTCGGGTTCGAGGCGTCTATTAACCATTTTATGGAATGGTTCCATCTTTTTCAGAATATCATTTACGCGTACTACGAGCTCTGGGCATCACTTAATACGTGATGACATATTGTCGAGATTCGGAAATGCCATGTCTGAAATAACCTGCACCCCCTTCGCATTTAACCTTTCAACTTTAGTTCTATATCCTAAGAGATTGAGTGTCGGGGTAGCTCCAACCGGCACTAAGTTAATGGGTAATGGGGACCAGTTCCTGAACTTGTGTTCCTCGTTTTGAGTGAGTTTCTTCCATAAATCGACTGGTCGCATAGGGTGACACGCAGTATACGTAGGCATTGTACGTACAATACGTTATTATATTCTTATTTTACTAATTCTGGTAATTCTTTAACAAATATAAGTTTGATTGGTCTACACAATAATGTAGAGATATTTCATATGTAAAGTATTTCATTTACTCAGATAATATTTTTATTATCATTGTTTATCATGTGAACTTTTGCTTATACCTGAAGTTCTATTAAAGCTACACTTGATCAACAACAAGACATTGTTAAATTTAATATCCCGTATTAAATTAATAATTGAGGAAACAGTTTTACCTAATAAATTCTGCATGTTTATCTCGTTATTTATTCCAGTTATCTCAGATTCACTCGGCAAAAGAGATTGTTTATATTTTTTTATGGCGTAGTGGGCAGGAAAACTTTGAGAATGCAGCGAATTAACTGCGTTACGTAAAATTTCGTTTGCACGGGAGAAACGCTTTTAGTCGTAGGACTTTTCACTCCATTTGCTAATTTAGTTGTAAAATTCAATTCTTCGACGGATCAAAGTTATTGGAAGAAAATTTAGAAAACTTAAAATACAATATTATTAACTCGATAATATTCTATTCTAAGTTTTCTGGATTTATTCCCACATTCTGCGAAAAGCTTTTGTTGATATTGCATCCTTACTTGATCTAGCTTGAATTATGTTAAGATATATTATAAAAAATTTGCTTAATACAATTTTTGATGGAAGCCATGTTGAATTTCGTCGTATCTTTTCTTAATTTTGGAATGAATAAAATTCGATATTTCGATATTTTAATCCGATCAAGAGACTCAGTCAAATTTAAGTTTTTTTCAATAAATGTTCGTATGGCAATAATTTTGTTTGTGGAACATTTCCATACTTCAAAGCATTGCCTATATGTACTAGAGTGACACTGGCCTACGATAATTACATTTAAAAGATAGAAAAAGATAGATAGATAAAAATAAATATGTAATACAATGTATATACTGTCCTATACATAATTTTTAATTCACGGTTTTTTTTCAGTCATTTCGTCGATGTTTATTTCATAGTAATACTTACAACTTATAGATTGACAACTTATGTTTTTCTTATAATCATACGTACAAATTAAAAATTAATATATAATACATGTACCACAATATACAATAACAGAGAATATTCAAAAATACTATATTATAAGTACTGTACAATAAATACTACAGAATAAATATAAATACTTTACCAAAAATGAATTTAGGAAAAATAACGTGTTTGACTATTCTTCTAAAACTGAAGGGGATATTTGCGGTGGAAGCGATGGGAGGTATCGTATCAGGGATTAAAAATAAAGGGATCGAATGTTTAGAATAACATACGCTTTATCGCGACTTTAAAAGACTACGCAAAAGATCTCGACGCTGAGAACGCGAACGATTTCAATATACTCTTTTTCAATTTATGCAGATTTGTGCACTTAAATTCAACATTATTATAACGTTTAATGTGCCCCAAATTAATATACACAAAATTTCGGGGATACCTTTTAGTACCTTTCTTAAAATTCAATTCAAAGCTGATAAACATTTATGATAAACAATTGGGACAAATTGTTAATATTATACAAAAATTATTTATCAGTTTCAAAGGCATAATAATACTATACACAATTTATAAAAATCAAATGAAATACATAAATATTCATGTAATGGCACGTGAAGTTCACCGAAAATTGCAATAAATTTCTAGCATCATTTTTTATAACAAATTCGAAAATTCAGCAAAAATTATGAATAGTATTAAAATCTGTGTCCTTTTAAATAACATTTTACGATGTAAGAATTTATGGATCATGCACTTCAGTTTTTTGAATTTTTGCCATTGTTTGAAATGCTACGTGCCGATTGGCAACCAATACTAATGCATATGCTGTCATAGACGCACAACTATAGGCAGAAATACACTGCGGCGATACCTACAGCTTTTTGGGAATATCTCAGAAGCTAAGCGAGATTGAGAATTATATGTGTAGGAGAAAGTTGTTCAAAATATTGATTTTTGTAACATTCACAAATCATCGAAATCGGAGAGGATGGAATGGTTCTATAAGTTCACCATATAGTGTTACATTATCATAGACATACATCTAGCATCTTCTAACGCAAACTTCACTAATTTTTGTTTCTATTTTTTTCTTCCACTTTCGTATCTCTGTCTTCCTTGTCTTCCCCTATTTCTTCTAGTTATTAGTCATCCTGCACATATATTACCTTGACCAAAACATTAAACATGTATGTATAAATATACAGATTCATCTCTATGTAATCTTATACATTATATTCTCGGTTTTGTACGCGTTTTCAAATCTTATCACAGACATATGTTCTTCCCTATACATCGGTCTATTGCTTACATCTTAAACTTCTTTGCCTATTTTGTCTAGGAACTTTCTCGTTGACTATCTGCTTTGCTGTATCGTATACTGTTTCCTTGTTGTTATTATTATTACCAGGTCGTTGGCAAAGGCAACTCTATTTAGGCTTGGAATAGTTTACAGCTCCTTCAACAAGCCGTTATAGACGATGTTCTAAAGGAGTGGTCCGAAAATAGATCCCTGTGGGACTCTAGCAAATACACTTCTCTTTATTGTTCCATTTTTATTTTGTATAATTATTTCTCTATCTTCTAAATAGCAATTGAGAAGTATCCGGAGCTTTTAGGGCATTTCTCTTTCTTCCATAGACCATTCAGGTCTATCAACAGTATATCGATAAGGTCCTGATAACAACTTAATCGATAATCAAATAATCAAACTTTTTTTTATAAAATATATAATAGGTTTACTGAAAGTATACAAGAAACATACTACTAACTGTCATTTTTATTACTTTATACTAAAATTTTTTGCACACGTCAACCGCGCCGAAATAAAATTTTTACGTACGTTAAACGTTACGAACGTAGTTGACTGGTTAAGCATATCACCTGGTAGGTGCGGTGACTCTATCCTCGTCCCCCTCCGCGATTCCGCATCTCTTCACTATCATTATAGGTCCAATAAACAGGTCAATATTCGATGGTCTGTATACTTCTAATCACACACATGAGGTGGTTCCGTCGTTTATTACGTACAGGTCTCTCTCCCCTAACATATCTATTATTATATTTGCACCCCTATCGTTTCTTCCGCAGTTCCACATCCTTGATTGTTTATAGTATGTTTGATTCTAGTTGAATCTATTGCTTAAATCTAAAGGGTATTGTCTTTTTAGTCTGTGGATTTGATCCGTCGTGTCAAGTAATTGGGTAACTAATGAGTTTTGGTGGTTGTTAACTCTTGTATTATATCTATTTCTGAATTTGTATATTTCTTCTTTAACTGTGGGTATCTCTCGCGGTGTATTGTATCGTTGGTATATACCAAGTTGCATCTATTAAGGATCTTAGAATTTTTGATTGGAATCGTTGGGGAATTTCTATGTTGGAATTACTCGCTGTTCCCCATAGTTGAATCCCATAGGTCCAAACAGGTTTTAATATGGCTTTATATAGCATTATTTTACTCTGCATGTTTAAGTTGGAGCGTCTACCAATGAGCCAGTAGAATCTTTTTAGTTTTGATTTCGATTGTTTTGATTTATTCTCGATGTACCGTTTCCGTGTCATTCTTCTGTCCAGGATCATGCCCAGATATCTGACTGTGTCTTTGTTTGGAATATTTATTATTATATAATAATAATTATAATATGGGATAATTATTTATGGTCACCTGTGGGCAGGATTGTTTTCGCAGCGTGAAGGTTATATGAGTGGATTTATTTTCATTTATTTTGAAGCGCCATTTGTGGAACCACTTTTCCATAGAATCGAGACCTCGCCGGAGAGTTGAGGAGGCAATTATCGGGTCTGAGTGGGATGCTAATAAAGCTGTATCATCAGCAAATGTCGCTGTGGTTATCTTTGTTAAAGTTGGTTAATCGGCAGTGTAGATGGTGAACATCAGAGGTCCGAGGACGCTGCCTTGGGGTATGCCAGCTTCTATTGGAAATGTTGCGGTTATAGCGCCTAAGTATTTAATCATGAACAGCCTGTTGGTTAGATATGATTTTAAGATGGAGTAGTAGGTGTGTGGTAGGATTTTCTTTAGTTTAAATAAAATGAAATGGTGAAATGGTCGATGCTTCTCTTCCTCTTCCGAAAGGTGGCTGCATCCTCAATCAGCCTCCTCGTCCAATTTTTGGCATTATACATGGACGATTTCTTTCTCCACTCCTCCACCGCTTCCTCTTCATACAGCTCAAGCTGATTGAAAAACACCTCCGGATCCTCGAAGTCTGATCGAACTAGTTTCTTGACCTCAAACATTCTCCCACTCCACCGCGCCCTGATATGAATGGGCATGGTCCCCGTCACGCACAGCACCGCATGTGAAACTGTCCTGTAGGCCGTAGAGGTACTTATCAAGGCACTTCTCTGTGCCCTACAGAGTTCGCCTACTGTCTTGGCCTTACTAAGCGTATCCACCCACACTGGGGAGGCGTATAGCACGACCGACTCCCATACTTGGTAATACAGCTTCCTACAGGCGTTGAAGGGGCCGTTCACATTCGACAGGAGCCCTCTGATGGCCCCTACAATAGCATCCGCTCTAGCACAAACTAGTTCTATATGGTCGAAAAAATTTCTTTTGGAGTCCAACACCACGTCTAGGTATTTAACCCTTTCGCGTGTGATAAACGCCTTCCCTGCCAAAGTTATGTTAAAAATTATGGGAACTCACATTCTCGTCAATAGTAAGATTTCGGGTTTTTCTCCTGCTATCTGTAGACCCGAATTTACATACAAATTGATAATCGTCTTCATGTGGAGGTTCACAGTGTCTTCCACACTTTCCTTTTTATTCAGGCCCACCATGATAGCAAGGTCACCCGCAAATGCAATAGCTCTCAAATTAACATAATCATCGAATCTGCCGAGTCTATCGTAAACTAAGTTCCACAGTAGCGGGCCCACCACTGAGCCCTGAGGAACTCCAGCAAAGATTTTTCTTATGATCGGTCCACTCGGGTTGTCGAAAACTACGAAACGATCCTTCAGATAGTTCGTGAGAATCCTCGTCAATTTGCCTTCAACATTACCTCTCACCGCAAGGTATTAAACACATTTTTAACATCAATGCACATCATAACGTAGACTACGTCCTTCTTTCTGTAAGTATCGGCAAACTTGCAGACCATCGATAGTACCTTTCCTCTTGCGAAGGAGAAAATGCTATTACGCATACCCCGTACCTAAGTACGTGGGTTATGTAGGACTCTGCCAGATGACATCGCCATACCCACTAAAAACCCCTCTTCCTTCCAATCTCGTGCGGTACTCGAGGTTCCAACCCAGCACAATCATTCAACATTACATCGGGTTGGCCTCTACTCATCGTACCCTACTCGACCTCACTAGCTCCCGTCTCTCTTCTTCTTCTTCCTTCTCTCCTGCTTCCGGACATTTGATGCATTGAAGGCATTTTGTATTGAAGGCATTTTTGATGTCCAAGGCGACCAAAAAAAAAAAACAAGTCCTCTCCTCCTACATAGATCTGCAGTCCCGCAAACTCTATTCAGCGCGTCGATCGTACTCCGACGTCTTCTGAATCCATATTGTTCCTTGTGGAAGGTGTCCCTCCCTAGGCACCTTTCTATTAAGATCTTACATGTATGCTCCCAGACCTTGCTCATAGCCGGCAGCACGCTGATAGGCCTATACAAAGATAACAACAGCGGGTCCCTCGCCGGTTTTGACAAAAGAACCACCCTCGCCACCTTCCACACCGTCGGTATCCGCCCAGCCCTGTATATGCTGTTAAAAAGGTCCAGGAGCCGCCCAGGCCTTTTTTGTTCCGCAATCATCTTGACGATCTGTTCCGGAACCCCTTCCACACCCACAGCTTTTTTCGGGTTGCATTTCTCCAGAGCCGACCGCATATCTTTCTCCGTTAAGCGCAGGTCACGCAACTCCTCTTCTTGTGTCTCAGGATGCGAGAACTATGACCAACCTCCGTCTGCTCCGTAGGACTGGTGACGAAAAGGTCATCGAGAATCCCCGCAACCCTGTCCCTGCTAAGACTTTCAAGTGGGTCGTTACTCGCCATTCTAGCTCTTATAACTCGGTACGGCCTCCTCTAGGGATCCTGTTCCAGGGTTGCACAGAACTCCCTCTACTTCTCATCCTTGCTGCGCTCGATCGCTCTCTTAAGCTTCTTCCTTGCCTCCTTGAATTCGTTTACCAGGCCAACGTTGTCCTTACCAGCTGCCACTGCCCACTGAGCTAATCTTTTCCTTTGCAGAGTTGCCCTTCTCAGCTCGGACAACTCATCGTTCCACCAGCAATTCCTACTTCTTCTCCCGCCTGTCGGTAGAGTCTTCTTCAATTCTTCGGCACACGTATGTTTCAGTCGTTCTTGGAATTGATCGCTGTGTGTCGCATCGTCGTTATCCATAAAATTAAGATATTCGTCCAGTCTAGTCAGGAATTTACCCTCGTCAACGTTCTTAGTTAAATATTTAAAATTTCTACTACCGCCCCTCCCCCCGTTTCTTCATATTGTCTAAAAACCAATGCAATAAATAATTATGATCAGAGGCAGAGTACCAGTTCATAACTGCACTCTTCTTCCATCTCTGCCTCATTCTCTCACGCTCAAAACGTCAGGGAAGCTTGCATTACCGTTCCTCTCAGAAGAATATGCTCCTGTGGTCCTGATCGGCATCAGTTCGCTCTTCGTGATCACATCAAGTAGACACGTCCCCCTCGGCTCCGTCCTTCCCATGCAGTTGATTTTGCATTGAAGTCGCCAGCCACAAGCATCTCCTGGGCTCTTCTCCTGCCCTCCTTTATGATCACCTCTAGTTTTGCTATGTAGCCGTCGAATTCCTGCCTGTTCACGTTAGGGGAACAATATCCACTGATGCACATAGTGCCCTCGACCCTGATGCCAACCACTCCTCTCTTGCTAATCAGCGTCTCGCTAGACGCCTGTCTTCCATTAAAAAGAGGATCTTGGCCGATGTGATGGTCAGTCCAGTCCTAAACCTCCTCATGCCTTCCTCTCTGGTGATCGCATTCGTTGGTAATACTACTACCGCCACTTGCGTCCCTCAAGGTGCCGTCCTCATCGACCTGATCTCGATATTGTCCCCACCGACATTCCCCACTCCCTCTTCATATCTTCCACCAATTCCTCCCTGGTGGTGAGTGGGTCGATGTTCTTTATCTGCATCGATGCCTTGTTTACTAAGGCCGACACCTCCATTTTATCGCTCAAGGCAGCCTTGAGCTTCTCTGCCACTTCTCCGACGGCAACTTTCCTATCAAATTCGATAAGGATGTGGCCAGCCCTGGTCCTCCTCATCCCGATCGCCCCAACGATCGTCTCCCTGGCCGTTATTATCTTCATATAAATATCCATCCAGTCTTTGCCTTCGTCCACTTTTATCAGGATGGCCTCCTTCCGTTTTCTTCTAGTTATCAAGCCTCTACCGCCTCCTTGCTCCCCCTGTTCGACACCACGAACCCATGCGGAGAGCGGCTCCGGAGGCCTTCTCCTCTCCCTCCTCCTCCTCTCAACAATCTGCCAACCATCAGAGTCATCGCTCCCCTCCCTGTCAGATTGTCCATGGGCCTCCGGCCGACCACACATCTCCGCGTAGGTCAGCTCTTCCCTCCACGGCCTCTTCGTTACCGAGGTTACTTTATTCCCTTCGACAGGAGTCACTACCTTCCTCTTTGGATATTCCGCTGCTCTACGGTTCGCGCTCCTCCTTTCTAATTTTCGCCCAGCCTCTTCCACTTTTACCTGGCTAGGTTTAATCCTCCTCTTCCTCTCCTTCTGACCAACACATTGGTCCAGGGACGTCGCAATGCATTCTATCATTCTTCCAACCTCCTTTATACCCTGATTCTTATCCTTATCGAGGTTCAGCCTCCTTATCAGAGCTTTCAGCATCTGTACGGTCCCCACCAAGGTTTGGGTTAACCCTCTCATTTCACCCACTATCATCCTCACTTCCTCGTCTCCCTCAGCCTCGCTGATGGGATCGTCAGTCTCCTCCCTAGCACTCTCCTCTGCCTCGCTGGCTACTGGCAGCGCTTTCCCATATCTGGCTAGAGTGCTCCTCTCTACCGATCTCCTAGCCAGTTGTCTCCCACCTGTCTCGCCCTTTCCTACAGACGTGCTTTGATCAGTTATCCCAAACGAAACTTCGCTTCCTTCTGATTCATCGACGATCTCTACCACTCTTTTCTCGCCCGCTATCGGGTCCTTTGCAGCCTCCTGCTGGGTTTGAAAAGACTAAATCCTTCACCCTCATCCCCTCCTTTCGTTTTGAGAAGTAGCGTTATTGTAACATCCCTCAATTTATTATCTGAAGTGGCCTTAGGCTTCTCCCTCAAAACTTCTCTCCTCAGCTCTCTCGAGCCATCCTCTTCACCCGACAAGCTCCTCTTCTCCTTTACTTCCATCCTCTTCTCCCCAGTCGCTTTTACCGGTCGAGGGGTTGCCTGGGGATCTACCTCCCCATTCTTCCAGTTGCTGTCGGGTCGAGTCTGGTAAGCCACTCGTAATCCCGACGGGGCCTGGGGTCTCCGAAACCCCCCGCACCGTAATTTTATTCACTTTTTTAACTTTATCCATAATAGTCAAATAAAGGTCTTATGGTCCATAAAACACAGCCGGTCGTCATAAGTTCTAGCCAAATAACCATCCGAATAAAAGAATAATCATAAGCCCAAAGACTCGCCAGGTCGTCAACAAAAGTAGCTTAAATCGTTATCAGACATTAAATAAATAAATAAATAAATATTATACATCCATCAAGAACAAAATAACTAATATAAATTAATACTGTAAAATAACAACACTAAAATAATCTAGATACCTATCTTCATAATAAAAAATATAAATATCTAATAAATAAATAAATAAATATACTACATACTATCAACGCTCACTGCATTCCTCATATCGCCACGCGACTCATATCATACTACACTAGTTACGTAGCACACATTAACTTACAAGTCCGCCAAACGGGAGTTCGGCTCGAGTAAAAATATTAAAATACAAAATATGAAAATATCTGAAATACGAACTCTGGTCAACCCGATTTTATTTATTCATAATAAGAACTTACGCCGAGACGACCATACATTCGCTCATTACACTACCCGTAAGGTGGCGACGCCACTCCGCGCCACCGTGAACAACATCACATGCGCACCACACCAGACTAGCGCATGCGTCTTAACGTTACCAGCCATACAATATGGCGCCGATCACCTACCCACGTGCGTGTATTATCGTTATCAATTCGGCACCTTTAACACTAACGTAAAGTGCCGCGCCTCCACGTTACAGTGTTACAGTGCCTCAAATATAAATCCATAATCCTGTCTGCCAACTCGCAAACTCGCAGAAAATTAACACTCTCCTTGTAGTGAAAATACGTGAAACATGTATAATGTGTGTGCGTATATATTCACATCAGTTAATTAATTAATTACTATACTACTCTATTATTCGACTAAGTATAACTACTATCGCTTATTCATTGTTTATAAAATCGTGATTAAATTCACCGTTAGTCGCATATCAATGATCATCTTGTATGCTTGACTATCCGTAGCCCGACAAAATGGTGGCAGCAAAATCAAACGTGTCATAGTGCCATACAGTCTATATAACTCCAATAGGCCTATTTCACTCAACGCTCGCATAACATCAATACATAATACAGTACTTACATTACACCACGCGTAAATCTCGTACTGCAACTGTCACCAGCGAAGCGTTAACATCCTCCCTCGAGATTGTTAAATAACGCACCATCACACGTCCACCAACAACTCACAATTGATTTCAATATTATTTATAACATTACTAATAGTCATAAATCGTCTATATACAGCCAATATTCACAGTAAGTACTAGACTTCATTACTAATGGTATTATAAACCCTACATTAGTTCATACAAGCTCTTACATAACGCTTGTCATGATAATTGCTATCAAATCATATGAGGTGGATGCGTGTTGTGATTGATACTGAAGGAACATACGATTAGATTTAACACAACAATTAACTTTATTAACATTTAACAAAAAACGATAAACAAAATAACAATTAACAGTCGATGGTTTTGTTTCGTACAGACACGTGAGATGTTACGCCCTTCGCAGCTCGGAACCGAATGAATCTTTTTCGAGAGAACAAACGGATTCTTCCCTTAGATGCCCATCGACATACCCACTAGCACGCGTTTATTAGATATGCCGCGGCGGTTGCCGCATATGTGTTCTTCCGAGGATTCGGCGGAAAGAGCATAGAGATATCGATGATACATTGGGCACGTCGATGTTGCGCTTTGGCGGCTTAACGCTTTGTATCGCGAAGCCGACGGAAAGTTCCGTGACGGGTGCCGCCACACATATTATCTTTATATATAAACATCTTAATTTACAACATAATCGAACCCCAGCACTATGCAGCTCGGGAAGATTCGCTGTTCTCCGCTATACTTGTATAACAAAACCTAACTAGTAAGTCACCTAACCTAAAAATAAGACCAGTAGTAAACACAGATTATAAAACTATCTGGGTCAAGCATACCTGCGCTCTATACCTGAAGATCAATTTGATAATTGACCCCGGGATCCCGTCTATACTCCGGGGGTCCCACCGCTGTTGTCCTCTATTTCCTCTTCATCCGAAACGCCCGTGTCCCCTAATGAAAAGAGATTCACAATGATGCTTACGGCCTGCTCCCTCCCAAAATTCACGTTCGGCTTACTCCTTCTCAGCCTAGCTATGACCCTCTTATATGGCAAGCCCCACGGATCCCGGTCGAGGGTGGCCCTCGATATTATATATTTTATATTTATCTTTATATTTATCTTTCTTACATTTATATTTCTCTCTTACGTTGGTATCTTCCTCTTTCGTTAACACTATCTCTATTATTACCATAATCTCATATCCCTATACAACCTATCTAAGTTATCATTATATTGTCCTTCTTACTTCTCGCATTCTACAATGCTATTCTATATATTTTCTTCCATCCTGTTATTTCTTTATGTTAAAACTATACGCCGTTTATGTTTTATGTTACCAGTATATTGCTTATATTATATTATTTTATTGTTAAATTTAATATATTATACTTCGCTATATCCCCCATACATTTTACTATCTTCTACTCTTCCCTCTTTTTCTTCTTGTTACTACTCTTTTTTTTTTATTACGTAAGATAAATCTTCAAAAGACACCTCAAAGGCGGAGACGGGATAGTGCTGGATTTTTACTGACTAAAACCGTCACGGTGACCTTTTTCGGGCGCGACAGGGAGACTCCGAGAACTCTGATGGACACCATCGGTGCCATCCCACGCCATTGCCCCTCTTTAGGGAGGGGCCGTTCTTCCAGACAGGCTAATTTGCTTTCTGGAGGCCGAAGCCCACACCTAGTGTAGACATCCACAACCACTGATGGTGCCGTAAGTGGCATACCCCGACGTCGTTGCTACTGTGCCGCCATCACAGACAAACCGAGCCTCCGCCCGCGGCCCGCGCCAGGGTAGGGGGACTCCTCGACCTGCGGAAAGAGTTACCGACCCTAACTTAATCTCCTAACTGTGAAATTATCGTATTACTTCCAAAACGTGAAATTGCCAAGCGTGACAATATATCAGTCGTTTCTTATGGATAGGGTTATGTTTGCTGCGCAAATGCATCGAGCGAGCATGCAACTTTATTAGCATTGCTATAATCAAGTTTATTAACTAGATTATGTGAGATATCGATCTTTGCGTCTTTTTCTAGTGGAAGTTTAACGACATGTTTACGGTGATATGCAGTTTTGTATTGCAGTTATCATCCAGGTCAACATCATTAATATTGTTTATCAGAAAAAGTAACTATTTTATCTTGTTTAACTTAGAGCTGTCCGTTTTGTGTTCGCATACAACAACGAATGAATAAATTTACAATATTAATTTCAGATAGGTCGGATTGGCGACGCATTTTAGTTTTAAGCTGAAAAGACTTGAAGCTTCGTTGTGTATGCTGGCAGCCTCTCTCTAGTGACTCCACAACTTGTAGATCATCTCTTTTTCTAGATAATCTATAGAATGTTCTATCTTTAATGTAAGACTTTTACTATACGTTAAAACCAGCTATACTAGCCTATTTTCACTAAATTTGCATACAAATCATTTATGGACATGTAAAGAAACCTGGTTCACAAACTGCTATATATTAAGTAAAAGTAACATAACGTTACTATTCTATGTTGCAGTTATATTCTATATATAATAATATTATATAATAATATTAAATAATATAATAATATTACATTGTACGTTATAATTTCCCACTCAATAATTTTGTTACTAAACCGAATACGTGTCAAAGTCGAAGAAAGTAAGAAAACAAGAAGGTTAGAATCACTATGTGTTGACCGCTCAACTCTAAACTACCTGAAATATGAACTCTCTCTTCCTCTTTTTTGTCATGCTTTTACACACACGTCTTATGGATGCCCATATAAGATATAGTGGCACGCACAGTTCACGGTTCCCATGGTTGATTCGAAACAAGTTCCTCTTTCTTTATTAAAGCGTAGCATACATATACAGAGTATATTCACTTAATTTGGAACCCACGCTCACGAGAACATATGAGAATGACAATATTCTAACATATACGCTTACTAGTGCAAACAAATGTCACTCGCCATCTATAAGCTGTTGTTAAAAGTTTAAATAGACGAAAACACACAACAGTTCGTTAGTTGTTTTAGATATTACGTCACAACAAGGAAAAGACCTTCGCGTCCTTTTGCCCAACGATTTCATGCACGAAGCTTCGAAATGCGTTTCTCTTCCCACATCGTTCAATTTTTTTTTGTAATAACCAATATCGTGGATTCTGCTTACCTGAAATTTAATTACAATATAATATTCTTTTTATTTAAAATCCCATTCAACTGCCAGAGTTATTTGAAATGTGAAAAAAGAATTACAATGAAATTGTTCGCATTCTTATAAAGTTCCAGACCCTTTCTCAACTCGAAAGTTGTTTATGTTAGATCAGTAAGAAGCTAGACGTATATGAATAATCTACGCCACGAATCGTTTGATACCTTATTTCTTTTGGGTTAATAAGGATGGTTGAGTGAATATAACGCTGATATTAACAGGTTAATATATATTCTCAAAAATCCAACAACTTCAATATGATACAAGGTTACGTATGTGGAATGACAAACTACGAATGAGTACGACCTGAGACTCGCTTCTGTTGACTATGGCATAGTATGAGAGGGTATGAAGCGCCATTCGATTTGCTTGTCGGCTAGGAATGCAGTTACCTTTTCATTATGGTCATCCGATTTTAATAACTCGCGGAGCTCTTTTAATTCGTTTTTTGCGCCGATGAAATTTGTGCCGTTATCGGAGTGGATGGTCGAGCAAAACCCTCGCCAAGCGATGAATCTACGAAGAGCAGCGATGAAGGTTTCGCTCGTGAGATCGCCAACGAGTTCAATGTGCATCGCCTTGACTGCTAGGCATACGAAGATGGCTACGTATACCTTGATCTTCCTTTTTTCGAGGAGAGCAAAATGCATTACGCATACCCATGCGTATGTCGCGTAATAATTCAACGAATTATTGAAAAAAAATGTCGATTTCAAAACAGGAGATCGAGCTCTTGATTTCCACACACTTGTACACAAAATAAATGATATAATGTTCGCAGCGGAGGAAGCTTGCGATGGGTGGGTCTAATGACGCGAGAAAAGCTGATTTGTTAAGGACAAGTTTTTGTTGGGAGAGTGAGGGAAGGACTTCTCTGTCAATTGGTTAGTTTTCTAGATTGGTGTGTGAGGAAGGGTGTTAGCCGCCCTCGATAGAAAGTTGCTAGTGGGAAGTATCACACGTGAGAAAAACTAACTTTCCCGTGTCTTCCCGTAGTAAACAATAAGCTTTAGAAACGATTCAGTAAAGAGATGTTTGTTCGGTCTGAAGGACCTTAGCTAGAAATTCCTAAGATTTATGGTAGGTTCTTAAGACTATTGAGGGTACGCAATGAGGACGTGCGGACATCTGGTTGCCATCTTGCCAGCGGTGTGTGGCCTGGTCTAGGTAGAGTGTCGCCCGACGTAACACTATGAAAATTTTCGTTTTATTATCGCTCGGGAGATACCCGTGACAACCGCGAGGCTAACGGATGCGCCAGGAATCGGATGCGCTAACATTGTCGCGTCAGCTAAGGCGCGTTTCGACTGGCGGAAACTTTTCTCAGTTTGTTCGGACCACTTAATAGACGCGTTGAACTTCTTTGTCCCTTTTGATAAGTCGTTGAGTGGTTGAAGAATTTTCGCGGCCCCCGATATGAAACGTCGGTAAAAGTTGATCATACTGAGGTACCTTCGTAGTTCTTTTACGGTCGCGGGTAACGGTACTTTAACTATAGCATCAACACGTTCGGCTAATGGTTTTATTCCCTCTGCGGTGACGGTGTAGCCGAGAAACTGTATCTCACTCACGCCGAATTCGCATTTTGCGAGATTTACTACGACCCCGTCTCGTTCAGGCGTTTGAACAAAATCCGTAAGTGTTCGCGGTGTCATTCTTCATTTTTGGAAGCGATAAGGAAATCATCTATGTATGCGTAGACGAAATCAAGGCCTCTCGTGATTTTGTCCACGAATCTTTGGCACGTTTGGGCGGCGTTTCGAAGCCCAAACATCATACTAGTCGCTTCGAACAGACCGAAAGGTGTCGTAATTGCGGTCTTTGGTACGTCTTCCGACGCGATCGGAATTTGATGGTAAGCGCGAACGAGATCAATTTTAGAAAAGATGCGCTTACCATACAGATTCTGCGCGAAGTCCTCTATGTGTGGCGGCAAAACAATCTAATAGATTAGACGTCTTGTCGTCGAAAGTTCTTAAAAAAGTTCCCGGCACGATGTCCTTCATCGCAAACTTGAAACAATCTCTCCTCACAGGCCTACCCAGCCTTTGAACTTGTGGAGAACGTACCTGTGGTATGGAGGCGCTATACTCCTCGAGGACCACGGAAAGCTTATACCTCTTATGTACTTTATCACTGACGCTCGCGACGTCCAAAAAACTACTCCTGGTGCCTCTCTGAAACGTGGTACCCGTACCAATCCTAATAGGAGTCAGGTAATTCCTATCCAAAACTTCGGACAGCATCCTTCTCTTCTTATCGGTCTTGTTCTTCTTGTTGGGTGCCCCAGACAGGGAAGATGCGGATATCTTACTTTCTAAGGGGAAAATTGCTTGGAAAGTCGCGAGACACCTTTTCCAACCTAATGAATCAAAACGTCAGGGCACACGCAGCCGTATGTACAGCGATTAGGGTCACTGATTCTAGTGTAGGATTATTTTGCACACGTAAAATTGGAGAGGAGATGAATCGGCAAATGAAACCATTGGAGAACGATATAATTTGCTTTCAAGTCTTGCTGCAACTCTAATCTTTTTCTGCAAAAACTGTTGATAGGTAGTTCTCAAGAAATGGAAAAGCGGTGGCGAATAGTCATCCAGTATAGGGCATTAAACAAAAACTCAATAGCTGATGCATATCCCTTACTAGGCGACTTACTGAGAGGCGACTCTCAGTCATTACGGCGTTTCATGCGGCAACTCGAGTGCCGAATGAGAAGTATTATTCCATTGAAATTTACGTTAGTGTGGATTCGATGATTATGGTAAAAGTATTATGGTTTAGAAGCTCTAAAAAAATGGATTTCGGAAATGAAATTAGCTCAAACGAAAAGAAACTTGATTTTGAACTGTTTAGAAATAGGATCGATTGTATTCATGAAGGAATTATTGATGACCCCCACAAGATTCTAATAATCTAGAATGAACACTTTATGAAGACTCTAGCGAAGTACCACCGAGAATATAATTCATAGCCGGCGAAAAACCGGCAGGGCCACAGGTATCCTCAAGCGTTGAACAATCGTTGGTTTTTTTAAAGATACTTTTTATTGACGAGCTAGGACTTTCGGTTTGGTTCGGGGCGAGGGTAACACGTGGACGGAGAGTTCTGTGGTAAAAGTGAAGTGTGAAAGGAGAAAGGAAAAGGAAGCGTAAAGTAACACGAAGAAAGGAAAATAAAGTGTGGGCATACGAGGAGGAAGCAAAGAAAAGTGAAAAAGAAGACAAAACGAGGGAGAAATACGAGTAAGAAAAAACCAAAAAGAGAAGAGGTTAGGTAGTGAGAAGCGCGGCATAAAGTAAGGCAAGAAAACAACAGATGGCGACAAACAGAGGAAGACCAAGAAACACGGGTAAGGCGGGAGAAAAGGAGGATTTCAAAAACACGATGGACAGGTACAGCCTGACAGGAACAGAGTCGCCAACCAGAGAGAAAGGAAGGGAGGTAATGATGGAAAAAGTGGAGAAAGTGGAAAAGGGAATCGAGACAATAATGAAGGAATTAAAAGGAACGTTTGAAAAGCAACTGGAGGAGTTGAAGAGAGAAATGAAAGAGGATAGGGAAAGAGCAGAGAGAGAGAAGAAAGAGACAGAGAGAAAGAAGAATGGGAAAGGGAAAGGAAGGAATTAGCGAGCAGGATCAAAAGAATCGAGGAGGAGAGGGAAAGGGCAGAGAGAAAGAAAAGGAGAAGGAACATAGTGATCAAGGGTGTGGTCTGGAAAGAAGGAAGCAACGAAGAGATTGTAAAAGAGTTCATAAGGGAAAGGATGAGATTAGAGGTAGAAGTAGAAAGGGCACATATGATAAGGGTGGGAGACAGGAGGACAATAATGGTGGCGACGATGAAGTCGAGGGAGGAGAAAATAAGAATAATGAAGGAGAAAAGAAAACTGGAAAAGGGTGTCTGCATAGACGACGACCTGACGAGGAAAGAAAGGGAGATACAGCATCAAATAAGAAGAGAAGCCAGAGCAAGAAGGGAAAAGGGAGAATATGTAAGGGTAGGCTACAAGAAACTAAAAGTGGAGAACAGTTGGTACAGGTGGAACGAAAATAAACAGAGGCTGGAGGAAGAAAGAAAGATTATTGACAAACAATTAAGTAGAGAAAGAGAGAAGCTGTTTGCATGTTTTGCGAACTTAAGATCGGCGTTCGACAGGCTAAGCAGAGGGAAATTGGAAGAGAAAATGAAAAAGATGGGGGTTAGCGAAAAACTAACCAGAAGGATTAAAGAATTATACACGGAGACAAAGAATGTGGTGAGAATCAAGAACCACAACACAGAAGAATTCTGGACAGTGAGGGGGGTCAGACAAGGGTGCCCGCTGTGCCCGACGTTATTCAACATCTATGTGGCAGGGCTGGAGGAAGAGCTAAGAAAAGGACAAGCTGGGGGCATAGCGATAGGAGGAAAAAAGGTATAGTCGCTGACGTACGCAGATGATATTGTGCTAATGGCGGATAGAGAAGAGGAGCTAAAGGAGATGTTAAGGAGATTTAAGAAATTTTTAAAAGAAGCCGAATTGGAACTGAGCACCGGAAAGACAAAAATAGTAGTATTCGAAAAAAGAAGGAATAAAAGGAGACAAAGAAGATGGAAATGGGGAGAGCAAGAATTAGAAAAAGTGGACGAGATAAAATATCTAGGGTACATATTACAGAAAAACGGCAGTGATGAGAAGCATATGCAGGACAGGAAAAGGAGAGCAATGATAGCAATGAAGAAAACATGGAGCGTGGGAGAAAGAATATTCAAACAGGACTACAAGAGGAGAATGAAGTTGTTTGGAGCATTGGTAGAGAGCGTGGCGCTGTTTGGAGTAGAGGTATGGGGCTGGAACATGGAAGAAAGATTGGATAGGATACGAAGAAGATATGTGAAATAGATCTTAGGTTTAGATATGACAACATCAAACTACATACTGATTGAAGAGTGCGAGATAGAAGAAATCAAGGAAAAAGCATTAAAAAGAGCAGCAAGGTACGAGGAGAAACCCCGAGAATCGAAAAAGGAGCTGGTAAAAGAGTGCATAAAGGAAAGAGAGAGAAACTGGGGAAATGGACAAGAAGGGAAAAGAGCAAGAAAGAGAAAGAAGGAACTAGAAGAGGTAAAAAATGGAGGGACACAGAGGGAAGCAAGAGAAGAGCAAAAAAGGTTGACAGTAGACCAAATTATAGAAGAAAGAAGGAAGAGAGAAACAGAAGAGAGGAGGAAAAGGATAAGGGGATCCAGATATAACAGTTACTACAGAAATATAACCAAAGATGAGATACCAAAGTACTTGGGAGGGAGGATGAAATGGAAGGACAGGAAAATTATAGCCAAATTCAGGTGTGGAAACGAGACAAAGGTGAGGGAATACTGGAAAGAGGAGGGAGAAAAAAGGTGTAGACTATGTGAAAGGGCAGAAGAGGATCTGAGACAGAGTTTTATTACATTGTCGCCCCAAACGCATGTGAATCACAAGGTCTTACTGAGCTTTATTACATACTCTGCTAGATGTAATGGTCATAGTGCTAATGATCTTCTGAGATCGGGGTACTCATATTGTCGTGGTCACTGTTATTGCCATCACTACAGACATCCAACTCAGCAGGAATACAACTGTCTGGCATTTTTCTCAATTTGTCATGGCTATATTTGTATGATCTTTTTCCATCTAGTGTTTTTAGGGTATATCTATCTCCTTCCAGAACTTCTGTTATTACAAATGAAGCCTTGAATTTTGGATCTAATTTTATTTGGTTCCTTTCCTCGTTTTTGCGTAATACAAAGTCACCAAGGTTGAACCTAACTACTTTAGCTTTCGTCTTGTTGAATCTATCTTTGTCATAACTAGCGCAAATCTCCATGTTCTGTATCGCCCGTTGCCTTACATCGGAGATATCTATTTCTCTTTCTTCAATATTGTCAGGTAACAATAAGCCGTAGGGCCTTGCTGTCTTACCGATTAATAATTCCAAAGGACTCGATTTAGTCACACGATTGGTGGTGCAATTCAAAACCAATTGTATTTCGCCAATCGCGTCTTGCCATGACCGCCCGGTCGTTTCTACCGTGGTAAACATGTTTTTCAGTGTGCCCATAGTACTCATAGTACTCAGTGTGCTCATTAGCTCTACTAGCACCGGTCGCTATTAAATGGAGTTTAATGTGTTTACCCTGACAAAAGTCTTGAAATTCTTTGCCCGTAAAACATCTTCCTTGGTCCGCTATTATCCGGCAGGGACTACCGAATAAAAATATAGCGGACTTAAGTGCTTTAATGGTGTTAAGGGAATCTAGTTTACGAGTATGATGCAGGTATACGAATTTCGTAAAAGCGTCGACCAAAACAATGACATATTCTTTCGAGTCACTTTTTCCGCTTAGCTTGCCCGTTATGTCCATGTGAACCGTATGCCAAGGTACGCTGGTCTTAGGTACGGGATGTAATTCAGCTTGTATTTTACCTGAACTTGCCTTCGAAACTTGACAAGCATGACAGTTCTCTACGAATTTAAGAACATACTTCGCCATTCCTTCGAACCAGTAATACTCGTACAGTTTCTCGAGCGTTTTATCCCAACCTAAATCCATAATTGACTGATGCACATGGTTAATAACGGACCATCTAAAGCCTCTCGGGTCAATTGGCAAGCAGAGGGTTCTGCCTTTTCTTTGTACCTTCCGATAAAGTGTGGCTGATCGTAATTCGTATGTATTCGCGATATCTTCCGCGAGCTCATCGTTTTGTAATTTATAGGTGATTTCTGAAATTTGAGGATCACGACGTTGTTCTGCTAATAACCAGTCTTCTGATATTTCGGTCAGATTAATTTCTTTCTCTGTGACTTTGTCAATTGCGCTGTGATCCGTGTCGATGGGATTCCGTGAAAAGAAATCTACGTGAACCATTCGTTTGCCTTCTCGATACATAATATCAAAATTGAAGGTTTGTAAATAAGCCCACCACCTATACACTCGGTCGTTTAGATTTGCTTTATTGCTGAAGGCTTTCAAAGAATTACAGTCGGTAACAACTAGAAATTCTCGTCCATGTAAATAGTGTCGGAAATGTTTGACAGCGTTTACGACTGCTAATGTCTCTGGTTCATGTGAATGATACCTGGATTCCGCGGGACTGGTCCTTTTACTGGTCCTTTTACTTTATGGTCGCAAATGAATGTAATAAATAATAGTGATCAGAGGCTGAGTACCGATCCACCACTGTACCCTTCCTCCAACTCAGCCTCATTCGTCGATTTACACTTAAAACATCCAGGAAACTGGTCCTCCCATTTCTCATAAAGGAGTATTTTCCCGTCGTCTTAATCGGCATCAGCTCATTTCTGATGATCATGTCCAGTAGGTACGTTCCCCTCGACTCCGTCTTCTTGCCACCCTATGCCGATGATTTGGCGTTGAAGTCACCAGCCACCATCAATGCCGGAGCTCTTTTCCTACCATTCTTTATCACCTCATCGAGCTCCTTCACATAGGTATCAAAGTCTTGCCTACTCGTATTAGGGGAACAGTACCCACCAACGCAATATACGCTCCGACCCTAACTCCGACCATCCCTACCTTACTGATCAGGGTCTCGCTCCCCGCATGTCTACCGTTAAACAGGGTGACCCATATAGATGCATCCCCGCCCTCATCGTTATACCAATAAGGCATCTGCCTATAGGGCTCGGAGATGATCACCATGTCCACCCTGTTTTCACACGCATACTGCATCATCAGGTCCTGAGCTAACCTACACCTATTTAAATTAATTTATATGACTTTTATTTCCGTCCCCGTCTATCCTCTCTAAAACCCTGACGCACCATCGGGCACGCCAGCGACCCTGTTATGTGTCTCGCATTTAACCCCTCGTGCCTCGAACACATCGCGCACTTAGGTTCCTTTTTACAATCCCTCATCACATGTTCCCCACTCCCGCACCTCCTACACAGCTCTTTGTCTGGGCATACCACTGTGCACCTCGCTGCCATATGCCCCAGCATATGATACTTGTAGCACCGCTGGACATCCGCAAGTAGCCTAGCCGATGCGATAGTCAGACCAGTTTTAACCCCTTCCCGTACCATTTAGTTCGACGAAACTCGGGCCCAAGTGGTAGACATCGACGCGCGCTAAACAGACCAGACTGATGCTCGTAAACTGTCGCAATACGAACCGAAATGTAGATGCCCGCGATATCTGTGGTATAGTCAATTTTACGCGATAATGCTGTTGAGGAAGTAAACTCTTATGCTTTTACTTTTATAGGTATTATAAATTTATTATATTTTGTCATAAAATTATATAATTATATAAAATTTAATCATAAAACTGAATGAATATCTAAAAAGGAAATACGTAAAACTCTACAAATCCTCCATGGTATGATACCTCTTAAAACATTCTGGCAGATGTAAAGCCACTTTACATTTCGCGCATTCCCACTTCGTTTCGCTTCGAAATTTATGTTTATAGCAGACTTTGCACGTCCTTGTTGGATGCTTATTCCGAGGTGTCGGATCTATATTTTTGGGGAAATGAGCCCAATATTGAGCTTGGAGTCGAAGAGGTGTTTCAACTGATGATTTCCCACGCATTTTGTAGTCCGGTAATTTAACAATTTGTAAAATTGCCTCTGCTATATTTACACGGTAATCAACATAAGTCTCCCGTTTTCTACTGTAAATTGTTTTCTGCATAATATACGTATTGAACAGAGCCATATCTGATATGTAAAAGAAAAGTATCTGGTCGCGAGTCACACTCGTGATGTTTACGTTTGGCCCAAGTATCTGGTCGCGAGTCACACTCGTGATATTCATGTTTGGGCCAAGTATCTGGCCACGAGTCGGACTCGTGATATTCATGTTTGGGCCAAAATCTTCATCACGAGTCTGACCCGCTTAAGTACGGGAAGGGGTTAATCCGCCTATCCTTTTCTTCACGTGGCACCCCACTGGCCGGAAGAACCACCACAGCCACCTGGGTGCCCTACGGTAACATCTTTATTGATTTTACTTCCACACTCTCCCCTACACTTATATTCCATTGATTTCTTATATCTTCCACCAGCTGCTCCTTGCTGGTGAGGGGATCAATATTTTTCACCTGCACTGTGGTCCTATTCACCAGGGCGGCCACTTCAGTTTTGTCACTCAGGGCGTGTTTCGACCGTTCGCGGAGAGACGCGATCGCAAGAATACGCGTCAACGAGAGTTGTAAGTTCCCGTTACGTTTAAATCATCGACGCCACGAAATGATCGATCCCCTTATTTCTATTATGATAATAAGGGTGGTTCAATGAGTTTGCACTGATTTAACACCAATAAATTGATATTTATTTCAAACAATTTCTTGATTAGAGGATACAATTAAGTTCGATTGATAGACAGAGTAACAATGTGTTATGCGCGACTTAAGCTTCGATGTCGACGGTTCAAAAAATGTATGAAGACTGACTTTCTGTAACACTGATGCATCGGAGGCAGCTTGCGATGGGTGGGTCTAATGACGTGAAGAAATCTGATTTGTTCATGACAATTTTTGGTTAGGAAAGTGAGGGCAGTAGACATTGCTTCTGATTGGATAAAGGAACGTTGACGGACTAGGAAGGGTCTTAGCTGGCCTCGATGGATAGTTGCGAGTGTGGAATATCGGACGTGAGAAAAACTAACTTTCCCGTGTCTTCCCGTAATAAACAATGACCTATTGAAAACGTTTTAGTGCAGAGATGTTTGTTCGGTCTGAAGGACCTTAGCTAGGCATGCCTGAGATTTATGGTCGGTTCTTAAGACGATTGAGGCTATGCAGTAAGGATGTGCGGACATATGGTTGCCAGCTTGCCCGCGGCGTGTGGCCTGGTCTAGGTAGAGTGTCGCCCGAAGTAACATCCTCCCCCCGTTGAGAGGGTACCGATCAAAATTAGCGAGGTGTGGTGTGATTCGAAGTTCCCATCTTATTTCGTCTCGATTGCTGGTTATTCGGATTTCTCGAGATGGGGTTGAATTGGTAGTGGGACAAGCCTTTTGACGCCCCGATCCAAAATGCTCTTTGCCGTCTGAACTGTGGCTGTCCGGATAACACCATTGGCGCCTGGGTGGACCTTGATAACTCGGCCTAGAGGCCACTGCATGGAGGGCACGTTGTCCTCTCTGAGGATGACGATTGTGCCTTCCTGGATGCTGTGTCCACCCTTGCTCCATTTATTGCGGTTGGTCAGCTCGTTCAAATACTCTTTATGCCATCGGTTCCAAAAATGCTGTTTGAGCTGTTGGATATGCTGCCATCTAGAAAGCTGGTTGGATGGAGTGTCCCTGAAATTTCGCTCCCGCAAACTCCTTAATGAATCGTCAATGAGGAAATGGCCCGGAGTGAGGACGAGGAGATCTTTGGGATCAGTGGATATTGGAGTTAGTAGTCGGGAGTTAAGAACTGATTCTATTTCGATGATAAGGGTGTTGAATTGTTCGATAGTAAGTAATTCGTTGCCAACGATGCGTCTAAAGTGATGGTTGAATGACTTAAACGCTGCCGCCCATAACCCACCGAAATGCGGGGAATGAGAGGGTATGAAGCGCCATTCGATTTGCTTGTCGGCTAGGAATGCAGTTACCTTTTCATTATGGTCATCCGATTTTAATAACTCGTGGAGCTCTTTTAATTCGTTTTTTGCGCCGATGAAATTTGTGCCGTTATCGGAGTGTATGGTGGAGCAAAATCCTCGTCGAGCGATAAATCTACGAAGAGCGGCGATGAAAGCTTCGCTTGTGAGATCGCCAACGAGCTCGATATGTACCGCTTTAACTGCTAGGCATACGAAGATGGCTACGTATACCTTGATCCGACGGCGGTTACGATCTCGTTTTTCCTTGATGTGGAATGGCCCACAATAATTGACGCCGACGTTTGTGAATGGGCGTGATTCTGTTACTCGCGCCTCCGGCAAATTACCCATTACATATTCTACCGGCGGCGGTTGAGCGCGGCAATAACGGACGCAGTCCTTGATCGCACACCATACTTGACTTCGGCCGTCGACGGGCCAGTATCGTTGTCTTACTGCGTATAACGTAGCCTGTGTTCCGGAGTGCATGTGGACCTTGTGTTCATGCTCTATGATGCTTTTTTTTTTATAACGTTTATTTAACCAAGAATACAATTTTAATACAATTTTTTATTCACAATAAACTATGAATTTTGTTAATGATGTTAGGCAAAGGTACCGATACGTGACGGTACGACGTAGCCATACTATATTGTGTGTCGGCGCTTTACATTTTTTTTGTGTCTGATATTATCTTTGGATTTAAGCCGCTGGGGAGCGGAGCTTTTACATGATTTTGTTTTTATTTGATTTTTCTGTCCTGAAAAACTTGGTCGCAAAACAGGACGCTTCGGTAGTCTACTTTTTGGGTGCTGGGTAATTTTGGG
>JACXIM010000117.1:0-10463 GCA_014737505.1 Bombus sibiricus | reverse complement strand
TTCAGCGGGAGGGCCATGTTGTATCTCCACCTGGCGTCTGCGGTCTGTCCGTTTAGGTTTTCTTCGTATAGTATAGTTTTGATCCCTATTTTCCTTTTTATGTGATAGATTATTGGGATATTGTTTTGATCTTGGAGGTAGTTTTTTTCGTCTAGGTATAGGAAAGCTTCCGGGGGGATGTAGCCTGTTGTCAGTGTGTTTTTGTAGTATCTGTCGTTCGGAAGTAAGCAACTGAAGATTAAGCTGTTTTCTTTTATCTTTGCAGCTTGCGCGAAGTGGTTTCTTATTAGCTTTAGGATGTGGCAGTCTATGCGGTGAATGTTGGCTAGGTCGTATATTATTTTGTTTTTTACATATTTTTTGAATCCGCTGTGTTTGGATCTGTAAGTACTCAGGCAGGCTCTGATGCATTTTCTTTCGAATGTGCGGATTTTCTCCATTTGGCAGGCTGATATGTTGTACCAGATTGGGCAGCCGTAGGTTATGATCGGTCTGATCAGTGCTTGGTAGCATAGTATTTTTACTTGGCTGTTGAGATGTTTGCAATAGAATAGTTTTTTTACTTTCCAGAATGCTTTATTGGCCTTTGCAAGTTGAATTTCGGTGTGCCGCTTGAAGTTTAGTTTATAGTCTATATTTACTCCTAGGTATTTTACACAGTTTTTGTGTGGTATGAGTGTACCTTTGTTTGCTTTTTCTCTCAGTTGGAATTTTTTTCAGAATTCTCTTTCTATTGAGCCTATTTCACTTGATTTGGGTCTAAATAGGATAGTTTCGCATTTGTTTGCGTTGATTTTGAGTTTCCATGTGAAATAGTACTCGTTGATTTTGTCAAAAAGATCTTGGAGTTCTGCCCTTATTGTTTTGGTTTTGCGGCCTGTTACGTAGATGATTAAGTCGTCTGCGAATGCTATGGACCGTTTATGCGTGGATGTATTGAGATTGAAAAGATTTAGTATGTCGCTATTGTAGATATTGAATAGTAACGGGGAATTTACTGTTCCTTGTTGTAGACCGTTTTTTATGGAGAATTCTTTGCTTGAAGTGTGCGCCCCGTCGGTCATTACGAATGTTTTGTTTGTTAACATATCCCAGACTATTTTAATTAGGTATTGTGGGAAGTTCTTCTTAATCATTTTGTAGATGAGACCAGGCATCCAGACTGTGTCAAACGCTTTTTCGAGGTCTATTAGACAGGCGGCTACTCTTTGTTTTGCGTTAAGCGCCCAGCATATGTCGGACGTAAGTTTATTTATTGCATGGATTGTGGAGTGTTTGTGCCGGAAGCCAAATTGGTTTTCCGGTATTATGTCATTTTTTGCGCAGAAGGAGGTTATGGGGTTGTTTATGATTATTTCAAATACTTTACTTATGTTGGGGAGGAGACTTATGGGTCGTAGGTTAGCGGGTGATGAGCCGTCTTTATCTTTTTTTGTAATAGCTATCAATTTGGCTTTTTTCCATTTTCTGGGGAAATATGTGTTGTTTAGTGCATTGTTGAAAAGTACTGCTAGCGTTCGGTCTGTCGTGTCTTATCATAGAGTAGTTTTTGAAGTGTACTTTGTATTTTTTGTTCAATTTTGTTTCTGAGATGAGTACGATGTCCGGGGTTTCTTTATTTATTAGGGTTAGCATGCTGTATCTTTTTTGGTTTGAAATTATTGAGTTGGCATTTATTGAAATTATTTTCAAATGTTTAACTTTTAGTTGATTTGTTTTTTGCTGTAGTTGATAGGTGACTGGGTTTTGGTTATTCGTTGCTTATACTATCGATAGTGCTGAAGATGGAGTCGATCCTTTCTTCGTGCGTTTTTAATGATTTCTTTATCTCGTTTAATTGTGTTTGTTGGTCATTTAATGCTTTAAGTATACTTTTTTTGAAGTCTTCAATGACGTCTATTATGTTTAGTTGGGGTGTGTTTATGATTGGGTTTGGGTTTTGCGTTACGCGCTGAGATATATTTTTTATTTGTGGGGGGTTTTTGGTGGCCTGGTTTCTGTTTGTTCCTTGTTTTACTACGTCCGCGAACTTTAGCTCTGGGGCGTATTTACGGCTTATTTGGGCTATTCGTTTCATCTTTGCTTCTTTCGATTTGTTCATTTTATCGGCTAGCCTTTTTCGCAGCTCTATGAGTTTGGGGCATCCCTTGTATGAGGCGGGGTGTCCGCAATTTTTGCAGTTTACGCAGAATATTTTGTCTTTTGTTACTGAGTCTTCTTTTTTTATTTTGCACTCGCCTGGACCATGCGGCTCTGTGCATTTTACACAGCGGTAATTTAGATTGCAGTTTTGCGTTGTGTGTCCTATTCGTTGACATTTATGACATTGAGTAATGTCGTTTTTTCTTATTTTTTCCCATGTTATTTTGAAGTAATTTAGTCGATTTATTTTTAGAAGGTTTCCTATGTTGCTATTGGGGGATACTTGTACTATATAGATTGGGAGCAATATGTTGTTCTCCCTTGATTTTCTTGTTGAAAAACGCGATACTTTAGTGAAATGTATATCGTCTAGTTGTAGTGCTTGTAGGTCCTCTAGTATTTCTGCTTCTGTGAAGCTGTTGCCTAGCCCTTTTAGCAAATGTGTGTGGTGTTTCTGTGCTTTGGGTGTGTATGTGTAAAAAGCTGTGTTAGCTGCTATCAGGATTTCTTTGGCTTTGTTGAAGTCATTTAAATTTTGTAGGGATAGAACGTGCTTACCTGAGTGTATTCGTTTGATATGAAAATCTCTGATGTTTAGGGAATTTTCTATAAGTGCTACTGTGTCTTTTGGGTCCTGGAGGATTATGTTGATTGGGGGGGGGGGCCTGTCACTCTTTGTAGATGCGAGTGCGTTCGCATGCTCCTGGCCTCTTTGTATCGTTGCCGCTGAAGGTGGGCTTTTTGGGTTATTTCCTAGGATTTGACTCGCTTGCGGCTGTGATTTCTTCGATGGCGAGGAGGGTGTGTGTTTTCCCGTTCTGCCTCGTAATACTTCGTTCTTTCTTTTTATTGCTTCTATGTATGGATTTAGCGTGGGGTCCTCTTTTGAAGGTCCGGGTTGTGGTTCTGATTTACTGGACTCTTGGTATTGCAGTAATTCGAATCTATTGTTTATTGGAATTTTTGAAAATGAAGCGGTTTTTGTAGGCTTCATGATTTCGCTTTTTTCGGCTTTCTCGTTTTGGGTGGATTGTTTGCCTCGTCTGGGCTTTCCTGGTTGCCCTCGAACTCTTTGGTCCTGGACACTAGGTTTGGCTGCGGATTGAGTTTCCGCGACTTTTGTGCGTGGAGTTTTACGCTGTTGTTATCTTTTGTTGATTTTTGTAGGATTATTTTCCTTTTGGTGGCTTTTTTAGTTGAGTTTACGGCGGGTTTCGCTTTTTCGCTTTCGGCTTCATTGTCGCTGTCTCCTATTTTTTTATTTATTGTTGATCTTATTTTACTTTATTTGTAGTGATGATGGTACGTGCACTATTTTTTACTTTTTGTCACTTTTTTTTTTCCACTTCTGCTGATGCTTGTGTAGATTGACTGCTCACTGCCTGGTGTCCCTTTTTGTCCTGAGAGGTCCGTCCTGTTCGGAGGTTCACGGTCAACTGATGTTCTATGATGCGTGTAGTAACGGATGACTTAGGTAATATTATGGGATGTTTCTGGGCGAAGGTCATCGACGACTAACCGAGTCGACCCCCGACTCGCAATATCCCTTCCCTGTCTATGAACGGGTTGAGTCGCGTGAGCTTACCCCTTATCGTCGCGTTTCGATCCTTTTGGAGCGTACGAATTTCCTCGGAAAAATGGGCGTTTTGTAATAGTTTTATTAACTTATCGTGTGTTAAGTTTAATTCGGTTACGGTTAGGGGTGCCGCTCGGTTCCCTTTTTGTTTCCAACGGAGGCAACGAGCAATGATTCGTATCAACTTGGGCCATGATGAGTATCTTTGCAACAAACTATGATCGGCGGGGTTCGCGGACAGACAAATCGCCCCCTTCTGTTCCGGTAATGCAATTTGCGGTGTTAGCGCCCATGTCGGCCAGTAGTCTTCCGACTGGTGGAGCCATGCAGGACCGTGCTGCCAAATGGTTGGGCGCAGAAACTCTTCGGGTGTTTGGCCGCGTGATATTAGATCCGCGGGATTCTCGTTGGTAGGAACATGGCGCCAATCGCGGATACTGGTTTTTGTTTGAATTTCGGAGACTCTGTTAGCGACGAATGTTTTGAGAGTGTGAGGTGATGTATTGAGCCAATGTAAGACGATAGTGGAATCGGTCCAATAGATAGTTCGAGTAATTTTGTGCAATAGGGCTTGTTGTACTGTCGACATCAGTGACGTAAGAAAGAGCGCTCCGCTCAGCTCGAGCCGAGGGATGGTCTGGTACTTGAGCGGGGCGACTTTCGATTTTGCGGTCAGAAGTTGTATCCACACACGGCCGTTAGGGTTAAGGGTTCGGAGATAAACACAGGCTCCGTACGCCTTTTCGCTGGCATCGCAGAAACCATGTATTTCAATTTCAGTTGCTGATTTAATTATTGTCTTGCGTTGGAACCTGACGTTGTTTAATAATGGTAATTGGGCGTAGTACCTGTCCCACTCTGTATGCAGATCGATCGGAAGTGATTCATCCCAATCGATTTTCTACGACCAGATTCGTTGAAGTAGCATCTTGGCCCGAACGATCACCGGTGCGAGTAAGCCTAGCGGATCGTAGATTTTGGCGATCTCCGAGCTGATGATTCGTTTCGTGACCCGCGAGGGGGTGGGTCTGACTTCAACTGAGTAAAGAATGGAGTCGTCGGATGAATTCCAAAACACCCCCAGCGTCTTCAAGGTTTGCGACTCGCCCAAGAAATGTTGATGATTTGTTTCTTCCGTGGAAAGTCCGTGTAATAGGTCGTTGTCGTTTGATGCCCATTTTCGTATGTTTAAGCCGGCCAATTGTAGTAATTCGGTGAGTTCTGTCCTAAGGGTGAGGGCTTCGTTCTTCGTCTCGGTTCCGGTGAGAGCATCGTCGACGTAGAAATCCCGCTGCAGTACCTGCGCTGCACGCGGAAATCGATGTCCTTCGTCTTTTGCCAATTGCTGGAGGCACCGAATGGCTAGATACGGGGCTGCGGATAAACCGAACGTAACGGTGTTGAGTTCATATGTTTCGGTTTCTCCACTCGCGCTGCGCCATAATATCCTTTGATATTTTCGATCCTCTGGTCGTACGAGGAATTGCCGATACATTTTCTCAATGTCGCCGGTGAGTACGTATTGATGAGAGCGGAATCTAATTAGTATGCAAAATAAATCTTCCTGTAACTTGGGTCCTGTATGAAGTGTATCATTCAGAGAGGTTCCGGTGGTGCTCGGTGCCGATCCGTCGAAAACTACGCGGAGTTTGGTGGTTTGACTCGATGTCTTGATTACGCCGTGATGCGGTAAATAGTATCCGTTGTCGTCGGAGTGGTTGATATTGACCTTCGTCATATGTCCCAATGCCAGGTATTCCTGTAATACCGTTCGATATTCTGTTTCGAAGCATTTGTCGTGCTGAGGAGGAACCGAGTGACTGAAGCTGGTCGTTGAATGGTAGAGCGACGATGTATCGTCCTTCGCTGGTGCGTCGGACGTGGGCTTGGAAGTGTTCTTCGCATCGTCGATATGCCTCTGAGATATGTTTAATCGAGGGTCCTTCGTCGATTTCCCAAAACCGCGCGAGGTCTGCTTGTAGAGTCGTTGTGGATGTGTGAAATGTGTTTGTCGCGGTTGGAGAAGTTGGACTCCCCCCGATTACCCATCCGAATCGCGTTTTTTGCAGACGCAATTCAGGCTCATCTGGCCGCGTCAGGTTGATTTGTCCGATACACATCGACGCGAGTGTTGAACCTGAGCTTAGTAGGACATCGATCAGAGCTGGTAAGTGAAACCGTGGATCGGATAATTTGATATTTTTGGGTATCTCAAGTGTTGAACGATCGATGGGTTCGCTTGGAATTAGTGTTGATATGGTTGGGATGACAAGGAACGTTAATGTCCGTTCGTAGGTGCCGTCCGTAGAAGTAATCGTGGCCGTAATGTGTCGCTTAGAGGTCGTCGTCAAGGTATCTAGAGCTCCGATTGGGACCGAACATTTGTTTTGCTTTATTTCCAGCGATCTTGCCAATTTTTCAGTAATGAAATTCATGCTAGATACGGTGTCGAGCAACGCTTTAGTTGCTGTTTATTATTCAGAACATTAATCTGCGCTGTGATAACTATATCATTGGGTAATGATTCGGATGCTACTGGTCTGGTGTGTTCGGTCGTCGACGGAGTCGTTGATTGTCGGCGTCATTGGTTATGTGTTCGTCTGTCACTAGGAGGTGGGCTTGGAGACGGGGCTGGTCGTGGTGTCTCCGACCTGTGGTCTGTTGTGCGTCTTTTGTGTCGAGTGGACGATGAATAGGGCGGCAAGGAGGGTGTTGTGGCTCGACTGTTTGACGGAGAAGATTTCGGACTAGGCGTGTTGGATCGAGACCCTGAGTGGTATTTCGCCCGATGCAACGTTGTATGATGTCGTTCTCCGCATGCACGGCATGATTCAGAGAAACAATGCTGCGCTGTGTGTCCTTTCCCGAGACAGTTGAGGCATAGTGATGCTCTTTTGACCTCCCGAATGCGTTCGCGAAGGGATTTGGTTTTAAAGGTATCGCACCACCAAATGGGATGTGGTCCTTGACAGGTGGGGCATGTCGGAGTAGCCTGTGTCGCCGTAAATACGTTCCCTCGTGGTGCGCGTTGACCGACCGGATTGATTCGTTCCGGTGATTCTCTTGCTTGTTTGACCGTGATGATCGGTCTGGAATTTCGTGCTAATCTCTCTAGGAAATTCAGTAAATGACTGTACGGAGGTATTTCGTTGTTAGGCAGCGTCATTTCCCATTGTTTTTGGATACTTAATGGTATTTTCGAAAAGATGAGGCTGTTAAGCATAGCGCTACTATCGGGGTAGGATTCTCCTAATTTGTTCAATGCGTATATGTGTTGCTTAAATGTGTGGACTAAGCGTCTTAATTCCGTTGGGGATTCTTTGGTTAATTTTGGATAATCGATCATTGCCGTGCAGTAGCTGAAGGCTGTGTATCGTGGACATTCGAAACTCTCCTTGAGAACGGCTATAGCCTGACTGTAGTTTATGTTATTAAGGGGTAACGCGTTTAAACAATCCGCCGCTTCTCCTTGCAGGGCGGACTGCAGGTACTGGAATTTCTGAATGTCCGTGAGACTAGGATTTTTATCTATCGTGGAAGAAAAAAGATCATAGAACGTACTCCATTTCTCTAAGCTTCCGTCAAAGGTGGGGAGCCGAAGATCTGGTAATTTAATTGATATCGGATTTGAAGTTGCGGATGATGCACAGGTTGGAAGATTTATAGATGTCGACGGCGATGCTGCTTGCGCGTTCCTCAGCAGATGTTGTAATTTTACGTCTACCGCGACATACTGATCTCTGATTTCGAAGCCGCGCGCTTGTTCCTCCTCGCCTAACACTTCTAATTCGAGTTGGATGGCTTCAAATTGACTCGCTGCTTCGGACAGTTGTTTTTCGTAGTACGTTAATAGGGAATTTTGCTGGCGCCCGGATTGTTCATATTCGTCCAGTCGGTTCGATACGTATGTGAATCGGCCGCTACAATAGCCTCGTCTCCGACGCAAGGAGATGAGTTGGTTTTCGCTTGTCATCGTTGCAGCGGATAGGAAATTGGCGATAGAAGGAACGAGCTTACCTTGTTGTTGTGAACTGGACGTTGGTCCGTATATCGGTGATTGCTCGTTGCTGTACGGTGTGAGGTCGCGTGTATGCTTGGTGAGGAACGCCTTGTTCCTTCCGACGGCCACTCGTTTAGCTGTGTGATTGAAGTTGTTGGACTGCGGCAAGAGGCTGCGTTTGCGTTCCTTTGTCAATGGGTTGTGCTTCTTCGAAGGTGACTTGCCTGACGTCACTGGCTTCGCTGTGGTGATACGCTCCCGCTGTTGGTTTTTTGCACTCACGTGGCACTGTGTGGTTGCTGGTAAGTACACTTTTCACAGACACGTGATCCGGCTCGAAGGACCAAAATGTTTCGACCGTTCGCGGAGAGACGCGATCGCAAGAATACGCGTCAACGAGAGTTGTAAGTTCCCGTTACGATTAAATCATCGACGCCACGAAATGATCGATCCCCTTATTTCTATTATGATAATAAGGGTGGTTCAATGAGTTTGCACTGATTTAACACCAATAAATTGATTATGAACACCAATAAATTTATGGTGGTTCCTTGGGTTTATTGAGGATGTGAATAACGGTGCGTGGGCTTTTGACGGTCAGACAATGAAGGTCACGTAAAATAACACACAAAAAATAGAAAAATAAAAAAAAAGAAATTTAAAATGAAAAATGAAAAATAAAAAAGAAACTTTATTTTTTTCTAACACAGTTCACAATTTTACTTCCGAGTTTTAGGCGTGACTTTTCAAGACTAACACTCTTACAATTTTTTGACTTCTGATCGGATCCTTTGTCACCCCTCAATATCCCCACTATCCACCCGTTTGTTAGGCGTCCGCGATCATTGCCATGCGCGCCTTCTTCTCGAACATTCGGCGGAAGGACCGTTGGAATATTGATGGCTCATTAGGCACTTCGGCGACATACATTGTCGCCGAGTGCCGCCACATCTTTATCTCCGTCATCAGTCGGATTTAAAAGGGTGCCGGTCGTGACAAAGGACGGCGCACGGACTGTCCCACGCGACGTAACACCTCTCTTCATTCGTCAATTTTAGGTTATAAAAAATCCTGCCATTTAGAATGTCGTACGATTTTTTTTTTGCAAATAGACATTCGATGAAACAGTAAAATGTTTATATGTCACAGACTTATGTTTACGTATTGCACATTCTATAACTGAAATAATTCATACTGTACAAATCGCACTAAGTTCTAAATTTCCTTTTAACTAAATTTCTTCACACTTATTCTCGTACAAAATTTCATAATCCATGAAAAATTTGAACTTTTTACGTATGTTGTTTAATTTCTTCTAATAAATTGCGCATTGTGTTATAATAAAACGGAAGACTTTTTAGCAGTGTACGCATCTTGTCGATAAGTAGTATTAAGTTATGATGTATTGAGTTTGAGTAATAAATATATGTATTTATATATAATAAATATATAAATATGAGTAATAAAAAATAAAAGAGACGTTATGAGTAATTGAAATTGCGTTTTCAAATATTAATATCCCGAAATATTATTGCATATTTGGGAAGCGATACGAGTATTAATATTAATATTTCTGGATACCACTATTTGAAAAATAATTTCCATCTAAGAACTGCGCAACCTGCAATTCAGACAGATATATTCTATACTATACAGGATGGGCCATTTAAAACAGGACAAACAAATTTCACGCTTTACTTCTTCCTTACTTTCTGTTTCACTTTACTTAAGTGAAAATAATTTTCAGAAACGTTTACAATTCTGCGAATGGGACTTACGAAAACTACAAGACGATGAAGTGTTCTTGAGTAAAATTTTGTCTACGGATGAGATCACATTTACAAACTATGGAGCAATTAAGCGTCACAACATTTACTACTGGTCATAGTAAAATAATTGCTCCATATTTCATTGATGGCACGCTAAACAGTTGTAAGTTAAAAAAGAAAGAACGAAAGAATCCCAGAAAATGTTCTGCCAGAATTATTAGAGGACATTTCACTGGACATACAACAATCCACGTGGTTCCAACCAACCAACCAAGTCACACAACTTATTGGAATTGAACTTATTGAAGCAGGTATACCTCAAAGCGGCGTTGTGGGGCCAGTACTGTAGACACTATACGCTGAAGACGTTACTACTGTTACTGAGACCCCAATATTTACATCTGCAGATTATAGAGCACACAACTTGTTGAACTTGTTGAACTTCTTGAACTTGTTGAACTTCTTGAACTTGTTGAACTTATTGAAGTAGGTATGCCTGAAAGCGTCGTTGTGGGGCCAGTACTATAGACACTGTACACTGAAGATGTTACTACTATTACTGAGGCCCCAATATTTACATCAGCAGATTATAGAGCACGTAACTTGTTGAACTTGTTAAACTTATAGAAGCAGGCATACCTCAAAGCGGCGTTGTGGGGCTAGTACTATAGACGCTATACACTGAAGATATTACTATTGTTACTGAGACCCCAATATTTACATCTGCAGATTATAGAGCACACAACTTGTTGAACTTCTTGAACTTGTTGAACTTATTGAAGCAGGTATACCTCAAAGCGGCGTTGTGGGGCCAGTACTATAGACACTATACGCTGAAGACGTTACTACTGTTACTGAGACCCCAATATTTACATCTGCAGATTATAGAGCACACAACTTGTTGAACTTCTTGAACTTGTTGAACTTGTTGAACTTCTTGAACTTGTTGAACTTATTGAAGCAGGTATACCTCAAA
>JACXIM010000116.1:4219972-4252840 GCA_014737505.1 Bombus sibiricus | reverse complement strand
ATATAGTAATACGTCATAACGCACAACGATATATAGTATTACATTATAACTTATAACGTGATATAGTATTACGTTATATCGTATACCGTTTTATAGTATAATAGTCTATCGTATAATGTTGTATAGTATTACGTTATAACGTATAACGATATATAGTATTACGTTATAACGTATAACGTTATATAGTATTACGTTATATTGTATAAGGTGATATAGTATTACGTTATAACGTATACCGTTATATAGTATAATAGTATATCGTATAATGTTGTATAGTATTACGTTATAACGTATAACGATATATAGTATTACGTTATAACGTATAACGTTATATAGTATTACGTTATATCGTATAAGGTGATATAGTATTACGTTATAACGTATAACGTGATATAGTGTTACGTTTTAACGTATAACGTGATATAGTATTATGTTATGACGCATAAAGTGACGTAGTATTACCTTATACCGTATAACGTTATATGAGAACTACGTTATAACGTATAACGATAGGTAGTATTACGTTATAACGTATAACGATGTATAGTATTACGTTATAACGTATAACGTTATATAGTATTACGTTATATCGTATAACGTTATATAGTATAATATTATACCGTATAATGTTATATAGTAATACGTCAAAACGTATAACTATATATATTATTACGGTATATCGTATAACGTCATATAGTAAAATATTATATCGTATAATGTTATATAGTAATACGTCATAACGTACAACGATATATAGTATTACGTTATAACGTATAACATAATATATTACGTTATAACGTATAACGAGATATAGTATTACGTTTTAACTTATAACATGATATGGTATTGAGTTATAGCGTATAAAGTGATATAGCATTACCTTATAACGTATAACGTTATATAGTATTACGTTATAACGTATAACGTTATATATTATGACGTTATGACGTATAACGTTATATAATATTACGTTATAACTTGTAACGATATATAGTATTACGTTATAACGTATAACGTTATATAGTATAATATTATATCGTATAATGTTATGTAGTAATACGTTATAACGTATACCGATATATAGTATTACGTTATAACGTATGACGTGATATAGTATTACGTTATAACTTATATCGTGATATAGTATTACGTTTTAACGTATAGCTTTATATAATATTGCGTTATAACGTATAACGTTGTATAGTATTACGCTTTAACTTATAACATGATATGGTATTGCGTTATAGCATATAAAGTGATATAGCATTACCTTATAACGTATAACGTTATAAAGTATTACGTTATAACGTATAACGTTATATATTATGACGTTATGACGTATGACGTTATATAGTATTACGTTATAACTTGTAACGATATATAGTATTACGTTATAACGTATAACGTGATATAGTATTCCGTTTTAACGTATAACGTGATATAGTATTGCGTTATAGCGTATGAAGTGATACAGTATTACCTTATAACGTATAACGATATGTAGTATTACGTTATAACGTATAACGTTATATAGTATTACGTTGTAACGTAAAACGTGATATAGTATTACGTTTAAACGTATAACGTGATATAGTATTGCGTTATAGCGTATAAAGTGATATAGTATTACGTTATAACTTATAACATGATATGGTATTGCGTTATAGCGTATAAAGTGATATAGCATTACCTTATAACGTATAACGTTATATAGTATTACGTTATAACGTATAACGTTATATATTATGACGTTATAACGTATAACGTGATATAGTATTACGTTATAACGTATAACGTTATATAGTATTACGTTATAACGTATAACGTTGTATAGTATTACGTTTTAACCTATAACATGATATGGTATTGCGTTATAGCGTATAAAGTGATATAGCATTACCTTATAACGTATAACGTTATATAGTATTACGTTATAACGTAAAACGTTATATATTATGGCGTTATGACGTATAACGTTATATAGTATTACGTTATAACTTGTAACGATATATAGTATTACGTTGTAACGTAAAACGTGATATAGTATTACGTTTAAACGTATAACGTGATATAGTATTGCGTTATAGCGTATAAGGTTATATAGTAAAATATTATATCGTATAATGTTATATAGTAATACGTCATAACGCACAACGATATATAGTATTACATTATAACTTATAACGTGATATAGTATTACGTTATATCGTATACCGTTTTATAGTATAATAGTCTATCGTATAATGTTGTATAGTATTACGTTATAACGTATAACGATATATAGTATTATGTTATAACGTATAACGTGATACAGTATTACGTTATAACGTATAACGTGATACAGTATTACGTTATACCGTACAACGTTGTATAGTATTACGATATAACTTATAACGATATATAGTATTACATTATAACGTATAACGTATTATAGTATAATATTATATCGTATAATGTTACATAGTAATACGTTATAACTTATACCGATATATAGTATTACGTTATAACGTATAACGTGATATAGTATTACGTTATAACGTATACCGTGATATAGTATTACATTGTAACGTATAACGTTATATAGTATTACGTTGTAACGTATAACGTTATATAGTATTACGTTATAACGTATATATAATATAACGTTAGATAGTGTAACGTTATATTTTATGACGTTATACACTATTACGTTATATAGTATTATGTTATATAGTATTGCGGTATGGTATTACATTATATATTGTTACGGTATGTAGCATCACATCATATAGTAATACGGAATATAGTGTTACGGTCTATAGTAATACATTATATGATATTACGTTATATAGCATTCTTTTGGAAGGTGTTACGTTAGAACGAATTTCGTTATATTATATAACGTAATAACATATTACGCTTATAGTATATCGATGTATTGAGTTACGGTATATAGTGCTACGTTATTCAATTTTGTGTTATGCCGTATTACGTTATAACATATTACGGTGCATAATGCTACATTATATAGTATTGCCGTATAACCTATTATGGTATATAGTATTACGTTATATAGTATTGGGGTTTATGCTTTTAGGGTACATAGTATTACGTTGTATTGTATTACGTTATATAGTATTACGTTTTAAGATATTACGTTATATAGTACTACGTATTACGTATCTAACGTATTACGTTGTATAGTGTTACTATATATAGTATTATGTTATGACGTATTATGTTGTATAATGTTACGTTATATTATATTGCGTTGTAGTATATCATATCATATAATATTATATTACTTGCTTTTGTATTGCATTATATTATATTACGTCATAGTGTATGTAGCATCGGGGTAGAACCCGACGTAATTAAGAATCTCTACTTGACCATGGGTTTCCCACATCGCTGGAACATGTTCGTGCCGGGTATACCGGTGCCATGTTATAAGATGTAGTCGTTAGTCAGTTTAGAAGTGAGTGTTTTCAGCGTTGCCAAGGAGTTCTGTTAGCGTTGTCAAAGAACGTCGTCAGCGTTGTCAAGGAGTGCTGTTAGCGTTGTCAAATATCGTCGTCAGTGTTGTCAAGGAGTGTTGTCATCGTTGTCAAGTAGTGTTGTCAGCTTTGACAAGGAGTGTCGTTTGCCGGAAAATGAGCGTTGGAAACGTTGTAACCAAAGTAGTGCGTGACGAATAATGACTATGTGCATATATGCTGACTGTGCCTCATACTAAATTTTGTGTTGACATGAACAATATGGAAGCACACCATACCTTAACCAAACCTACCAGCAGAATTCCGTTCCGCAAGTATTACGTTGTATAGTATTACGTTGTATAGTATTATGTTATATTAAATAGTATATCAGAACATGTTATATTATATTACGTTATAATGTATAACGTCATAATGCATTACCTTATATACTGTTACGTTATATAATATAACGATATAACGTATTACGTTATATGGTACAACGCTATGACGTATTTCCTTATATTGTATGACGTTATATAGTATTACATTACAGAGAAATGCGTTATATAATATTACGTCGTATAGTATTACGTTATATAGTATTACGTTATATTATATCACGTTTTACTATATAACGTTATACTCTATTACGATACATTACAACACGGTATATTATATAACGTTATATTAGATGACGTTATACTGTATAACGTTGTACTATGTGACGTTATACTATGTGACGTTATACTATGTGACGTTATACTATGTGACGTTATACTGTATAAAGTTATACTATGTAATATTATACCATGTGACGTTGTACTGTATGACGTCATATTATGTTACGTTATAGTTTATCCCGTTATACTGTATGACGTCCTACATTATTATGTTGTATTGTGTTACGTTGTACTTTGTTATGTTATACTATACAACGTTATACTGTGTGACGTTATACTATATGGTGTTATACTATATGACGTTATACTGTATAACGTTACACAATATAACATCTTACTATGTGACGTTATACTGTATTGTGTTATATTACCTCACGCTATAGTCTATGACGTTATATTAGATGACGTTATACTGTATAACGTTACATTATATAACGTTATACTATGTAACGTTATACTATGTGACGTTGTACTGTATGACACTTTATTATGTTACTTTATCTTATATCACGTGATACTGTATGACGCTTTATTTTATTACGATGTATTATGTTACGTTGTATTATACTACGTTATGCTATACAACGTTATACTATATGGCGTTATACTATATGACGCCATCCCGTATGACGTTATATTACATGACGTTATATTACATGACATCATACTACATAACGTTATACTATGTGACGTTATAATGTATAACGTTACATTATATAATGTTATACTATGTCACGTTATACTGTATTATGTTATATTATATCGTGTTATACTCTATGAGGTTACTTTAGATGACGTTATACTGTATAACGTTTTATTTTATGACGATATGTTATGTTACGTTGTGCGATATTACGTTATGCTATACAACGTTATTCTATGTGATGTTATACTACGTGAAATTGTACTATATGACGCCATTCTATACATCGTTAGACTATATGACGTTATATTATATCACGTTATAATATATCTGGTTATATTATATTATGTTATACTGTATAACGTTATTATGTGACGTTATATTATATCAAATTATACTAGGTGACGTCATACTGTATGACGTTATACTATGTGACGTCATACTATGTAACGTTATACTATGTGACGTTATACTGTATAACGTTACATTACATAACGTTATACTATGTTATGTGACGTTGTACTGTATGACATTGTATTGTGTTACTTTATCTTATATCACGTTATACTGTATGACGTTTTATTTTATTACGATGTATTATTTTACGTTGTACTATATTACGTTATGCTATACAACGTTATACTATGTGGAATTGTACTATATGACGTTACGCTATATGGCATTATACTATATGTCGTTATACTGTATGACGTCACACTATATAACTTTGTACTATGTGACGTTATACTGTATTACGTTATATCATGTTACGTTATTGTATATCACGTTATACTGTATGACGTTCTATTTTATTATGTTGTATTATGTTACGTTGTACTATATAACGATATACTATACAACATTACACTATGTAACGTTATACTATATGACGTTATAGTATGTGAAATTTTACTCTATATCGTTATACTAAGTGACGTCGTAGTGTATGACGTTGTATTATATCACGTTATACTATATAACGTTGTACTACATGAAGTTCTATTTTATCATGTTATGCTATATAACGTTATATTATATCACGTTATAATATATTACGTCGTATTATATCACGTTATATTATGTGATGTTATACTATATGACGTTATATTATATCACGTTATGTTATATAACGTTTTACTATAGTACGTTATATTATAATGCGGTACATTATGTTACGTTATACTGTGTTACGTTTGGTTACATGACGGTATTTTCTATTACGTTAAACTATTTGACGTTTTACTATAGTACCTTATACTATATCACGTTTTTTCGTATCGCGTTGTACTCTATTACGTCATGCTATATTATGTTTCATTCTGTTACATCATTATATATAACGTTATAATATATTACGTTATATTATATTTCGTTTGATTATATCATAATTTATAATAGACACCGAATAATTATTCTGGTTATAAATCATTCGATTGAATTATCATTATTTAGTCCACTATCTTTTGTAAATATTTATTCTGCCATATTTATTTATGCCATTTGAGATATCTTTCAGATTCTAAATCGGGGTGATCAGTATTCCTTCTGCGATATTATCGATAGACGGATTAGTAAATTTATTAGTCCAACGTAATAACTCTTGAGACGGAGAAGTAGTAATATTGTTAGTGCAGGATATAATGTTTCTAACTCAATGGATGTTGTAGAAAAGGCATAAAGTATATAAGATATCCCACGTAGATAAAAGACTATCTTAATGTCTAAATTCATATTAATATTAATATTACAATTTCTAACAGTAAATATGGCCGTAATTTACATCATTATTATTTTCGTATTCATATTCTCGTAACTTTGTAAAAATATTATTACTTCTTTTTATATTATATATAAGAAATAATTATTCATATAAACCGAATCAAAGGAATAAGCAAGCTACAGATGTTGAGACATTTGCAAGGAATTTAGAGATATGAAAATACACAGACTATATACGATACCCAGAATTGCATGAATTACACAAAGTATAGAATTCATTCTAATGTTCAGTGTGTAAAAAATATACCTCGCCTCGATCATATTTCTTGAAATGTGTTAAAATCATAAGAGACATACAAATAAAAATCTTCATATAAAAAATAATTATGATTAAATGAAGTACCTACCCCGGAATATTGTTAATAAGCAAAGAAGAACAAGTGATATCAATATACTGTTTTACTCAAACAATGCTAAAAATAAGAGCATTTTGCTAAAATAAATAGACTTGCGGATGACTAGAATATAGGAGTAGAAAATAAGAAAAATCTTTGTATCCACCGGGGTTGCAATAGACGAAAACCGATAGGCGATTATTATTACTATTGTTATTGTTATTATTATTATCTCTATATTAACTAGTTAAGGGTGTTATACATATATGGACAAACAGGCATGATGTCAAGTCTGCTCATAATTAATCTATTAAGTGTTATAAACGAGCGTGTTATATTTATAGCTTTTAGAACTGACTCTTGCATGCATGTATAGATGTTTATGTGCAGATCTAATTCCTGTATATTTTTGTGAAAAGATTTGAATGCTATTCCGAATACTGATACGATTATTGGTAAAATTTTTGCAGTTATTTGATGTCATATCTTTGTTATTTCTCGGGCTGATGGTACATGTTTTTCTATCTTTTCTTGTTACTTCTTTATTACGTTGTCGTCATTCAGGGTGTTGATTTCTATTAGGTGTGTTGTTTCGTTCATTTTATCTATTAGTGTTATGTCTGATCTATTATTCGTTATTCTATGATCCGTTTGTGTCGTTTTATCCTAGTATAGTTTTACGTCATCATTCTATAATACTGCTTGTGGTCTGTGTGTACCTATGTATGTATGCATGCACGTGCCTGAGTATCATTTTCCATTGTGAACTTGTAACTCTGTGCTATGGCTTTGTGAATTCCTTCCTGCCGCTCGGTTATGCCTGTTTATTATCATTATTACTATTATTGTTATATCGATATAAATATAATTTTGGAAATTTGCGATAGAGCAATATAAATAAGTAGAACTCGATGCTTATTAAACTAACGAAGTACATGGTCGAATTAAACATTTCAACGATTAAATATTCAGATAAGAGGCACCAGGGGCGAGCATACGGAGAGCGAAGGAGGCATCTACGATATCAGCAACAAACGTCGGCTGGGCTTGACCGAGAGGGAAGTGGTTTTCGAAATGAGAAACGGGGTGCTTGAATTGATCAAACAGGAGAAACAACTACAAGAAGACCAGCCGTGATATCGTCTATCCGATGGAAATCAACGAGCGGCAAACTGTTTTGTCGATTCCAGGTCGATTCAGTCGTTTTTATGACTCTTATAAATCGAAATATCTAAACCGTATCGATTAATGTTCCTTCCTTCCGCGATTCTTTATTAATTTCTGATAACATTGTTGTACGGTTGGTAATACCGATTATTTTTATACAGAAATATATACACAATTGCTATATACATATAAATTATATGTGTACTATTTCATGTTTCAATTTACTTGCAAATTAATTTAATTCAATTGTATTATTCGATGATCAAGATTGTATATTTTTATTGATTTTAAATTAGTAGATATTACTTTAACGAGGAAGTAATGTCACTTTTGATCGCGGAGGAAATCAAGGCAATGGTTCTATGCTTTTGAAACATTTGCTCCTTATTCGAACCTAGAAGTCAACTTAAAAATAGTGTAGTTTTAACGTTTAAACTCGTTAACGTTTAACGTTTAAAGTTTGTTTTTGGTCAATTATTTTACCTTCGAGATTTCTTTTTACATTTCACATTTCCTAGAAACTCCATATTCTTCCTCTACCGTGAAATTATTTGAAATTGAAAGAAATACATACACATTCGTTGAAATCGAACGAGAGAATGAGAATTGACTTCTTTTGTATGAAGGTAGTATGGAAAGGCCATAGAAAACAATGACCAATAAAATATAATTAATTAAATAAAACAAGACCATTCACTTTTATACCTATAAAACCGGCACTACTTCCCTATTGGCTCGATATCTATTCGAATGGTTGCACGAATTCTTTAATACTCACTGTGCCGCGATAAGCTACGCGAAATCCATTTCAAGCAGCTGGAATTAAAAGAACTAGCACAGTGTTTTCCGTAGCTGCTAGAAAATACGTACGATCACTTGCGGTAACCCCGTGGGATCTTATATCGACAACATCGGCTTTACGATACTCAATATTCACTTCTTCGACTTACCATACATTCAATATTACATCTTCGGACACGGGCGCAACACACGACAAATCTGGCCGTGCAGAATTTCATATTGATAACATCGAAGTTGCAGAACTTACGAGATTCGGTATAAAGTATAGACGAACGATGGAGAACGATCTTAAAACGAGTAGATCTTAGATATGCGCCAGAGGCGATTTTCACGTTGTCAGATAGTCGTGAATTTGGAAATTTATGTAAGATTCTAAAACTTTAGAAACGTAGTAAATAAATTTGACAAATCTTTGTAGGATACGAACATCAAGTTCGTAAGGTAGAATTTCCGCGAATTTGAAATCTTACATTAATTCTCCAATTGATATCTTTGATTAAAGAATCAATATCATTTAAACTTGCATTTATTCTTCCATTTTAGTTATTCCCAAAATTTCAAAGGAAATATTATCTATGTTCTTGACTTATTTCCCATTTAGAAAATGCTTCTTAAACTAGGATCTTTATACCATCTTTGAATAACTATTATTCCCATTAACTTTTCAAACTTTTGGAGCTCAAATTCTTGAAGATAAATTCGCAAACGAAGCTTTATTAATTTTAAGTACACAGAATCGAGAAATTGAAATGACTCTCACTCGTACAATTTGATAGATAACTCGTTAGAGAAAACAATCGAATTAATAGAAGTCGATAAAGACAACGTCGGAATCATTAGACTCGATTAGTAAACTCTTGAAGCGATAAGACGTAAGAGACTAAACGATAATACACGCGAAATGTAGATATCTAGGTTATGGGAATAGTGGAAAGACTTTCGAAGCTTAAGAACACAAATATTTCGCTGGTCTGAAGAGAAATAAGAATTCTAAGAATGTCAAAGATACATAAGAACTTTAGCGGTACCATAGGTATGCAAATTATCCAAAATTGTAATATGTTGTACGAGTGCTGCTGATATGTATGATCGCTAAAAAATTCCAAAGATACCGCAGATATCTGAAGACCGCAGAAATTCCATTGATGTTTGAAGCATCCATGATCCTCCAGAGTTTCAAACTTATCGACAGGATTCGAGGTCATCAGAGGTTTTAAGAGTACCTATTCCGAGACCACGGAAGTCCAACAGGTATTGAGGGTATCCTGGGACCCAGAAAGTTGCGTAAATATTGATAATACACGTTTGCCTGGAAAACCACGCTTTGGACTGGTAACGTAATTGAATGTAAAAAAAATCGTTCTTCAAGGTATATCATCTCTCAAACTTTATTTGTTTTTCTCAAAAATCAATGTTATCTCTCAATTTATTCTTTCATGAAAAATTTTCCTTAGTTAGAATATTTAGACTACTTAAAAGGTAAAAAAACCCAGAAATGTTTCCTGGTCTTCCACTTGATAACACATTTTGTTCATAAAAATTGGAACTGCAAAACTATCAAGTCGCAACGATTATAATGTTTCGAATGTTTCTACCAGATAGCATTAAAGATTTGGTATACCGGTAAAAATCAGGAAATGTCCGCTCTGTACAGGGACAAGACACGGATAAGGATAGTGAATATTCTACTAACCATTCTTTTTCACGGTGGTTAAGTAAAGTATAAACTTCATTTTATGAACAATACAGTCGAATTTATCAATTGTTGTTTCTTTTCTAGTGGACTAAATTATCGATACAATCAAGCCATTTGGTCATTTCCCTTGTTTTTACGCCTTACCTTTCCTTTATGAGTAGCAAAATTCTTTTTACCTTTGAAACTCGTCAAATGATACTCAATAAATAATACCAATAAAGTTAAAGATAGTCGACCAATGAATGAATAGATTTCTGGGTATGTGTTACTGCTGTGATCTCGTGTAACTATTTCCACGGTTACAATGTTTTCTTTGCCAGTGTGTTATTGGAATTTTGAGTTTCCGGAGTAGAAAGTGGTTACAGAGTGCCAAATCAGATAAATACAGTGGATAAGGAAGTATTGCTACTTTTTTGGCAAAGATTCACATACAATGTGCTGGTATAAGCAGATAATGTTAAATGCGAAGTAGAATATATCAGTGTTATGTCTGACGAATGAATGTTGTAGCAAGTAGTGGCGTAGCGAAGCATAGTAATGCGATATTCACTGGTTCCTAGACCTGTGAATCTTAAAATTGTCATTAACAGATTCCATGATATCTTGAATCCTGAGTAAGTGTCCTCCTATCGTAAATGTCTCTTGCAATTCCGTATTTCAGAATAGTTCCGAAGGTGTATAAATGCAATATTTCTATTATTTCCAGAAAAATGTTCAAAAATGACTTAAATAATCCACATTCTATCGTAGATATTATCGAATAATTAAAAAAGTACCGAGTGGAGTAATAATAGCAATGTCGAATTTGAAAAACAATTGTTGACCTCATTTCCCTGTTGCTTTCTTTAGTCTGCAAGCTGCGTTCTCTTAAGTTGAACTCTCTGACAACTTTAATATTATTTAACGCCGAGAACCTACTATTTCTCACACCATAAAAATATACTATATGTGAATGTGTCTAGAAATAACAATAACGCGCAGCACAGCAGCACCGGTATCCTGAGCCTGACAACGGAATGGTTATGAGAGTTTGCAGGATGTCATTCTTCGCGTATATAAACTATCATATATTACATCGTACGACGTTTGATATTGCAAACTTCGAACTTCTTTCATACTGTAAAAAACTTGTGTAATATGAGTCTGAGTAAGTGCCTGGTATGAAATAAATGTATAAATTTCCTAAATTCTTTTAAATTATAATTTAATGTGCCACCGACTTATGGTAATTAAACTTTAATCACGTGCATAGTTATATGCTCGATAAACTCATTATTCCACACTGTTACTAAACACTCGAAGTACTCAAATAATGTTATATATTTTCTGGTATAAATTTAAATTGTTTTTAACTTTTCTTCAATGAATTTCTTCCTCCTTAACCCTTTGAGCACAATAAAATCTGTTCATAGATACATGATGGTCCCGACAAAATTTTTTTGAAAAAAATTTGTGTTCCTATATCCGTATATATAGGTATATATGTATGTATGTATATGTATATAAACAAAATTGAAACAATAGATCTAACAGAAAATTTCCATAATAGATCTACAATGGCTTTTGACTATCATTTTTCGAATGATATTTTAATTTATTAATTGTATATTCTCACATCTGTGTCAAACTAAATAAATTCATATCTTACACGAATTCACATCGTTAGCCAAGCGAGATTCTCTTCACATCGTTTGTTTCATCCCATCCTTGAAATTCTCTAATCAGGGTTCACGAAGTGACCATGTGAAATCTAGTGCGATTTGACGTGAAATGGCTAGTCGTTACGTGATCTGAAGAGCTCGGCTCTCCTCTGCTCACTCGATGTCTTTCCGCTTTTTGACTGTGAGGAGAAACACAGAGAAAGAGAACTAATTCACTTGGTAAACAATAATCCCGTAGAGATGCGCAAATACTTGACACTTCCAATTAACGCAACGTCATTGTACGTGGTTATGGCTATTTCGTATCTAGTTGACATATAACATACAGTCTGTTTATCATTTGGGAAAGATAAGTAATATTCATTTTATTGTACATCGTTATTCTATACGACGTTTAATCATTTCTTCTATTCCGGCGAATTTTTAAAATAAAATAAAATATTTTCAAAGAAAAGAAAATACTATTTATTGTTTATCGTCACATTCCTTGTTAAAGTATTAGTGACTACAATTTCATATTTTTTATAAATATATAAATATTTAAATACTATTTACATGCTTAATTTGGTACAGTTACCTTAATGCTGTTAACTAGTAAATAATTAGTTAGTTATTAGTAGTTAATTACCAAACTAGTACAGTTTTACATACATGTTCCTACAGGCGGCGCAAAAGATCTAGTATTTCTTATAGAAAACTAAAGAGTTTTTTTAACATTGTGTTCTAGCAGTTAGAAGCGTTTGCATATTGTTGGGTATTTTTAAGTTTCATTTTTTACGTATATATTAATATTTTTCAGCATACCTCAGAATCACATTGCTCTGTACTGTATTATATTTGTTCACTGTTTTTCTCAAGTACAATTCTGTTTTGTAAAATCATACTTATTTTTTATGCCGCTTGTATCTAAACTTTCTTTCGTTCGCTACCGTATCTTAGAGTAAAATAAGAATAAAAAGGGGTGTCCAAGGAAGTTGCGGAATGTCCATAGGTTCCGAAGGTCGCGAAACATCGAGCCGAGAAAATTGTTTAATGTCACGAAAAAGGAACATCGAGCTAATATTACTTGTCGCTAGAAACGTTGCGGAATAATTTAATGAGAACTGGCCGGTCCTTCTTTCACGAAATGATTCTCCACCTCCTAGCTCGCGATGTTCATTTTAAATTGGAAGTCGAGCGCGAGGGTGAAGCCGATTGCCCGACATATTAAATCATCTTGTTGTCGACTCGTGATACCAACTTCCTTCGTCCCTTCGGTTAGATTACCGTTTCCACCAGACCTGCACCGGTAAAAATTCTCTGGTTAAATTAAAAAACAAGACGATCGCGACGATGGAACGAAAGAAAGAAGCAATTTCCCTGTCGCGTGAAATTTTTTTGGAATTCAATTAATATCATTATCGAAATTTTACAAGTCAGAAATTACAAGTATCAATTATTTCGTTTTTTGCATGAGTACTAAGCTCGTAATGGACGAAAGCCTAACACGATAATAATAGTAATAATAATGAAAAAAAAAGATTTCAGAAATAAATTTTGCAAGCTGCGAATAAAACTATGAAACTAAACGTCCTAGAACTACAAAATTGTGAGAGAAAAATCTATATCCTACAACCTGTAACTTCTCGATTTATAACATTCGTTAGAATATTAATTTATTTCTTTGTCGTATTTTTATTTAAGGAAACATTTCAGGCAAATGAAATTTTATCATATTCGATATATTGTACCTACATACATGTTGTATATAGAACGAAAAATTTATATTACATTGTAGAATTCTTCAGGTGATGTCATTTTGTTATTTACATGAATTGGGCAATTTCATTAAATTTTATTCATAGAAGTTACATCTGATATTATTACAATTATTAATTGAATTACAGATTCCCATTAATTTATAATACGATACTGGACTCAAAAAGAATCGAAAATTAAATATACACAAATTGTTGAAATGAGTGTAATAGTATTTCTTATACAATATGTTTGACATATTGATTGTCGCTTCCGATAATTTGATAATAAAATGCTCGAAACAAAATTATTCCGACCGATGAATAAATTGCTGTAGCAACTGGGAAAATATTCTCTGTCATAAGATTATAGAGGTCCTCTTGTATTTGTACATTTATTAGAAATCTAAGTGTACAAAAATGTATAAAATATTCAAATAAGGTATTCATCATATTTAGTAAATGGAACAAATTTTTATTTAGATTCCATTTCTTTAGTTATATCCATAAGAAGATAAATTTGCAGAAATAGCTGCCGTCTATTCATAATTATAATACATACAAAGATGAATTTATCGATTTACAGTAATAAACATCATTCGTATATGATATTACTTTAAGAACAAATGATCTTAAAATAATCAATAAGATCGATGTAAAAAGTGATGCGTATAGTATTTTTGCGTTTACAGTATTCTGTACCTACGATCAAGTTACGGAGTCCATATGTATATTAAATACTATTTGTATCTGTAACGATTGCTCTATAAACATCATCATGCAAACAGAATTTTTACCAATGGAATCGTTCGAAACGCTCGAAAAAATATCCCGTTTTAAACTCACGTTCTCTTAGCACGCAAAAATGATTTTTGCAAAATCAGAATGGAATCGAAATTTCATTTCCAAATTTCCATTTCCAAAAAAAAAAGAAAAGGGCAATCGAACCGATGGAACAAACCACTCAACGACGCGTCAAGCAACAAACATGCCACGAAACGTTCCGACGTTGCGGCCAAACAAGAAAATAACGCAAAACGGGCAAGGACATCGTTCCACTTACGGAACATCGATTTTCTTGTTTCTTCTTTCGCGAAACTTTCGATGACGGCCAGCCGTTACCACCGTGAAGCTTCCCTTTTCCGCCTCGTAATTCTCGACCTGATCCCCGCTGAAATATTCATCAATCGTCTCGCTCGATTCTCCTTTCGGCCTGTCTCTTTCAATTATCGCCTGGACAAGCTGGATCCGTTTCTTTTTGCACCCAACGGCCATGTTGCTTCGTCACGGTCGTTTAATCGTCCGATCAAATTCTTCGAGCTCGCAAAAAGTAACGGACCTCGGCAAATTAATCGAGTAAAAGTCCACGTTAAACACACGTCTAATCGCTCTACGATCCACGTTCCTCGTTATCGCGGCTAATGAGCCGACCCGGTGACTATGGCATAAACAGTGGTTAAACTGTAATGAAAATGCGAATGGAGATTAATGTCGTTGTCGTGACACCGGTGATCGTTGGGCAGTTATGTTTTAGGGTAATCAAATGAATCTGCCTCGTAAATGGGTTTTTGAAATTTCAATTAGATCCAATTGAAATTCCTTACGGCATAATGTCGTTCTCGTTTCGATAGAGAAAATGATTTCTAATGTTTTAAAAGAGGCTTCCAATGTAAAATTGGAAGAAGAACTTACGCATATAACAATGATTATTTTATATTTTACTCGATCCTGTTGACAGATTTTCTGATAATAGAGAAATACCGGTTTGATCGGAAATAAACCGATGAAGGCGACAGGGTTCAGACTTCTTGGGGTTAGCGTAAGATTTTTATAAAATTAATATGAGGGATTAATCATGAGAAATATTAACTATCCTTGTTGAGAATAAAAATAGATAAAAAGTATACGAGAAGAAACTTCTGACGTGGAAATCACGGGATTGTTGGATTTTAAATGAAATGAAGTGTACTTACGTGTACTGTGAGTAGGTTTTACAGATCTGGGTTAGGTGCAGCGGCGTGATTGGCATGCAATTTGTAGAAACGTTTTAGTGCGTTATATTGTAATTAAGTAACATTTGCAAGACACGTTCAGAAATTTAGAGAAAAATATAATCACGTTTTTAGCAGTTCTCGAAACGATTAAGTTCTGAAATGTTTGCTTTCAACTACAACGCATGTTTGGCTTGTCCCATTTTCTAGTATTTGCAGACGTATGCAAAGACAAAATTCCCATGAATTTGAAATCCGTCAAAAGCGCTATACAGTCGTAACTAGTTTTCCATTCCGTTACTATAATTTACTTTCGAGTATTATAAAATATTCAGAGATTGGACATCAGACATTATTACGTTATAAGATAAAAATTGTTTTATTACCTTGTAAAGATCTCTTGTAATAATACATATTTGTAGTACAGCAATTGAAACATATCAGTTGTGAGAAAAAACTGAGAGAAAATTGAAACATTACTCGAGTGAACATTTGTATAAGAATTGCTAAAAATTAGTTGCTAATAAGTGAATAGAATAAATAAATAGTAATAAATCAATAACAGATGAATAAATGGATAATTACCGATGATAATGGAAAATAAAGTTCAAGGAAAATAAGAAATACGAACAAGGAAAAGAAACTATTTAAGAATATCAACGTCAAGCGATTAATATAATAACACTAAAAAGATTAATTAATGAAAAGTTAGTAAAATATGCAATGCGATAACATAATATTAATTTTCTACAAACTACAATAACGAAGGAAAAATCTTCGAGCGAATAGATTTTCCCCTGTAACTCCTTGAATACGTTAAATCGCTCGTTCTTTACGGAAATACACAAACATCAATAATCAGGAGTCGTTCGTTGGTGCAATACCAATTAAGATTCTTTCAATTTTTTTGTAAGGAACAAGCCTAAAAAATTCCATCTGTTCGAAGACTTTCTGTACACTATTGTGCACCGAATCAACGGGAAGGAAGAGAAAGAAAAAACGATTTACCTGGTGAATACGATCTATTGATAGTGCTACAGCAGGGAACGACGATAAGTGGGCGATCACGTCGACAACAATAATATTACCAGTTGAATAAGATAAATTGCCGATTTGATTAAGAATGCCCCGTTGCTCATCGGTCGATCGTTCCTTTTATCTTGCTTCTGTTGAATCTTGTGCTGCACCTTTTGCGACTGCCGCTTCTGAAACTTTTCTAATAGAAGCATTCATTTTTTCTTCTCTTTTTTTTCTTATCTTTGTCTCTCTCTCTCTCTCTCTCTCCTTCTCTCTCTCTGCCCCTTTCTTTCTCCATTCGAGTGGCAGTGTCTCATGGAAAACTTTAACGAGCATCCCCTTATACTTGTTGAGATCTCGCGAGCGAGTTCGTCGGTATAAATTGGAAAGATAACTGAAATCCATGCGCAATTTCGCGACCAACGCGGCTACGTTGTTCTATGTATGCAACGTGTATGTACGCGTTCTTTGAAGGAATTTTCGATCGGTATAACAGATCGTTGTTTTCGTATACGGAACGAGTCACGCGATATGTCGGTTTTCTTGTTTGCTTTTCGATGGCATGGAAAAGGGAAAATGTCGACTCGCGAGGAAACAACCGAGCTGGGTGAGATTTATTTGCTTACGACGTAATGTTGCCATGAAGATTGATGTTTGATACTTACAGTGGCTGCACAAAATATTTGCACGTGCTTCTTTTTGCTTTGCGTTTTGACGTGTTTGTTCTGACTGGTCTTTTAGGTAACATTACAATTACTGAACTCGTCGAAATACGAAATCTTTCGTTCCATATGCCATTGGAAGGGTTGCAGTTATGAGACAATTACACAATATCTGGTAATTTGAGTAAATAACATAACTTTTCAAGCACATTATAAATTTATGGTTAACTAATATCGATAGTAATAAAATTCTTTTCCCAAGCGTTAAAAATATATTTTTTTATTAAATGTTAAATCTATATTTTGTTCCACTAGGAATAAATATCTTTTATTGTGTTTCTTGGCTTCGAGTCTCGAATGTTCGAATAGAAAACGAATAATCATAGGGAACTTGTCATTCGCACGAGACGACAGAAATGACAGTTACAGTTTAATTAATATCGGGATACGTTGATTCCTTAACGCGGAAACGCGGATGGATGTTATCAAATGGCTATTTACGCAGTTAACATAATTCTTTCGCTGTCATAAGACGCGTATTGTTTGAGACCTAGTAAGAAACCAAACTAGATGACGAATGGATTAATTTTGTCCGCCAAGAACTTTGGCGACGTTTCTATCAGGTGCGGATTAAGAAGGAGGACTAAAAGGAGTTACAGCCCCGAAGCCTTCTACATTTTTGTAGACACCGCTGTTTGAGAAAAATTTCATTTTACACCAATAACAAGAAATTCACTTGCTCATCTCAAATTTAAAAATTTAAAAAAGTTAAAAGGAAGTCTTTTGATAATGCATAGTGAAAAGTTTTGAATATGACTTATTATAAAATAAATTTCACTTCATATTTACGTAAATTTATTTAATTTTGCTGTAGATTAACAAAGAATATATGTATACACATTTTAACTCCCGCCCCCGAATTTTTTATAAAGGGAGCCTCGGCTGTATCAATGATCCCAGGCCTCAAAAACTTTCATTCGGCTCTGATTTCCATCGACAAATTTTAAATTTTCTTCCCCATGGAATACGTAATCAACTGAGAAACGATCGAGTAATACGACTAACCCGAAATCACGAACGCTGTGTCACGATCGTTCCATTGTAACGTATTAATTTTTATCCTCGTTATGTGTATTATTTGGTTGACGGTGGTCGAATCGCGATGAAAGGCGAGGAAAAGATTTCACGAGGAATAAAAAAGGTTGTGCACGGAACGAGTCACGCAATTTCAGCGAGGAAAAAGTCGAACAGTGTAACGAGGTTTGTCTTGCTATGATTATTGCTTTTTCCAATTGTAACAACACTCCAGGGAAAGATGCTATTATAGTTTTTTTATCGCGTAACTTTACATTTTTTGCTTCTTTTCGGTCTCGCTCTTTTTCAGAATGTCCCACGCACGAAGGAAAAAGTTGAAAACGAAAGATAAGGTAATTAAAAATAATACGTTAAGCAGTTAACGTAAACACTTGTGTATAATTTTGTTCGACTCAAAAGGAAACGTATCTCTTGTTGAATTATTGGAAAATAATTTTAGGCGATAAGAAGAAAGATCTTCGCATGCAATGTTTCACGCTAATATAAGCTTATGGGAAATGAAATTTTGTTTTCGGAGATACGTTTTGTGATTCATTACTTTCCTGTTGATATTCTTCCTGTCGTAGTGTATTTTCATATTATTGTTAGTGATATATCATGTAAAATTTTAACACTTTATGATTCGTATTTTTAGTAAGGAATTATTTGAATAATATCTAAACGAATAATGGCGAAAATAAGAAGATATCGATTTAAGTAACTCGATTGACAAAGGTAATAGCGTCATGGTTTTATTGCTGTTCATTCGTTCTAAGTTCAGTTTCAAACAGAAGCGAAAATTTTCGAGGGAACTAGGTACGTTTTCGGGAAACTCTGGAGGATTCAGCAGTACCGGAGCAGAATGCTGAATAAGATTGTAGAGACGCTCCCTTAATGTTCAGCCTGCCCCTTCTATATCTACTTATAGAAATGTTCTGCAACTTCAAGTACCTATATCTCGCAATCAGAGGTAATAGTTTCGCGGCTCTTACAGTCACTCGAACGTCGGATTTTACGAATCGTTCAGACATCGTCAAAATTGCAAAGAAATAACATACTTTTGCGAAGAATAAAATAGGCAAATAGGAAAATAGAGAAAGTAAGGATATTCTTTAAAAGCTGAAAAATGTATTTTATCAGTCGCGACGTCAAATATTTGCTTTTTTATAGATAAATTTCCTAAAAGTAGCTTTTGCTACAAATAAACAAACTAAATCATTTTTTAAATAAAATCCGACAAACGTTTTTCAAACAAAGCAATACTATGCAAAATATTCTTTTGTCCATCATATTTCAGCGTATGAAAAATCGATGTTTTGCACGCAATAAAAGAAGAAACAAATAACGTACAAACTGGTGGCTGCATTTCATTCTTTGACAGAGTTGCATTTCAATATGTACAATGTATATTTCACTATGACCGTTTTCTACTAAATTGAACGTAGAAAATCGGTCTTTCTTTCGCCGATTGACGGTTTACACTTTTATTTTGTTATTTCAACAAAACTTTCATCGCAGTTACCTGCTACCTTGTGAAGTATTTTAAGAGCAGACCGTAATTGCAATTTCCCGTGTTATTTTAAGATTTCGACAAAAACAACATCGTTCTCGTTTTCTCGCAGTCATTGAAAAATAATGTAGCAAATAAAGATAGACTTGATCAATGAAGCAAAGTGAAACACTATTTCGATACAACTTCAGTCTTGTCCTATTAACCTGCGAATACCGAAACAAATCGATCTTATTCTTGAATTAGCCTTATTATTTTCACGTGAGATCTACTAACAATCAATTTGTGTTATTCTATGAAACTTGATAAGCGTAAATTTGATAGGCATGGTTGCTACATTTTTAAACAATTGAAGTGTCAATAGCATTACAATTCCGTTCTGTATATCTTACATAGTGAGGTGGTGTGTGTGTTATCCGTTGCTGGTTGTAGCTACTCCGGCTGTAAATGTCGCTCTGCTGGGGTACTGCTGTATTTTCTTCCTATTTAAAAATCGTGGAAGAAAAATCGGACTTCGGTCGCCGGGATTCGATCCCGGGTTCCGAACGTTCGTAACCTAAGACGCTAACCACTGCGCTGCCGTCGTCCGTTGATTGTTAGTATCGAGTGGCGGTATTTGTGTTGTCGAGTGCCGCCACAATTGTATCGATACGTAAACACTGTAGAACTGTACGTAAATAGTATAAATGAATATTGGAAACTAATGGCAAGTTAATCAAATTAATTAAGAGTCACACTTGTGATCTCATGAAATCGGCAGACTAATTTGATTCACTAAAATGTTTATGAAATCCATAGATAATAAATCGAAATTATTTATTAAATCGTAGTTGCATACTGAGTTCGGATACAGTGTCGGAAGAAAGTATCTTTTATATACCTACTAATTAATTATGTTCAAGTATATTAAATTTCGTATGATTTAGAAGTACCTTCATTTAATTATCTAATTCCAGGAAAGTGAAATATAAAATTTCATAAAAAACTTCTTCATTGGGAAATAACTGTCGGTATTACAAAAAATGCTTTGCATAGCCTTTGTAGCTTGTCGCAGCAATTTTCTGCAATCTGCCTGGAAAGATCTACTTGCCCCGTTTTACCATTAAATCCCTTATTTAATCTTACCCTACGACATCCTTTCTCATCCTCGACCATTTCGATATCGCGGAGACTATGCGCGCACTAGTGACAATTTGTCGCGCGATATTTTAGTCGTTTACGAAAAGGACATTCGTCTACGTGTATATAAACGCGCATTTGACGATTGCAAGACTAGCATTTAACTGCTTATTGGAGAAAGAAACAACTGAACTTGCGGTTGATGCGAGCGGGAGCGTGACAAATTGTCACCAACGCGCACGCAGCCTAAATATTCCGTTATTTACGATAACGAAAATATTTCACATTGTTCTTGTTGTGGCAAATTGTTGCATAGACTTTTAACGATGATTGTACGTATCGTGTCTTATATTCCCGCTAGCTTGTGGCAGCAGAACTAACCCACTCCGTATATATCGAATAACCTGAAGCCAGTCTCCCGTGAGACCAGCGATCCGAATACTCCATGAAAACGATTCTAATGTCGCGTCGTCGCGTCGTCGCAAGAATCGTCATCCAAGGAAATAGTTAACAAGCGCTGTATGCAGACACAGCGAGGGAGAGGACAGAGAGAAGAGAAAGGAAGCGATAACGATCGCGCGAGTTCCGCGGCGGGAACATCTCTACGAGGAAACACTTACGACAGAGGGCTCGGTATCGTGAGCTGCGGATCGTCCCCAGTGGACAAAGAGCCGGCACACCATCTTCATACAGTTCTCTTGCCGTGTTCCGATCGAGTGGGCCGTAATTGCACACGAGGGCCTCTACGCGATCCCCGAATCCAACTGCCATTGTACGGCCGGCTATTGGCGTGTCTGTGCTACTGCTTGTCGATTGCCCGGACCTGCCCGTGTAAATTGCACGACCGCAACCGATCTGCCTAATTGTCGACGACGCGAACGGAATGTAAGACAGGTTGCTCCGCGCTGCGAAATTCACCAATCTGAAATCGAGGGATTGTAAATGAGGAGGTTTTGCAGAGAAGCATAGAAACTGCAATGTAAGATGAGGTGGTTGCGGTGCCCTGAGACAATCGATACTATTGTCAATATTTCATGGTTCTCAACGAAAATGCGATTTATCAGTAAATATTGACAATATCGTATTGACAATACTTATTGAACCCTTCGGTTGAGAATCTTGAAATGGTGACAATATATATATATATATATATATATATATATATATATATATATATATATATATATATATATATATATATATATTGGTGGTCTGAGGTGTTATATGCGAAGGTTGATAACATTGTATGATATTCGAATTGGAAAAAATCGTAGCTCCATTTGACATTGGGCTTGGTATTTAATGAGCCATCCCAATAAATAAAATTTGAACAGTTATGAAAAAATGTAACACTTTGTACGTCATGCGATACGTATAATAAAACTGAAGGTGATAGCTACGTATTGTCCTGGATTTTTAATAGCCTATGTAATAAATGTACGACTCGTTAAAACTGCCACTAAAATTCGCTTGTAGAGACACCTAATTTTAAAAATTGTTTATCATTATTCCTAACATTGCACAAATTTGCCACCAAATTTATTTTATACCATTTATTACTGCATGCTCGGTGTCATTCGATATGATTCTATTTATCCATTTTCGTTTAGTTTGATCAATCGAATTTGACTAAAATTAATTCACTACTGTACCAACATATATGATTAAATGGACCAATTAAGATCAATACATGCATATGCATTAGTTTTTACACTTGGAATTAAACAGAATCTATCAATAATCTAATAATAATTATCGAGAGTCTACGATAATTATGTCTTTCACTGAAGCATATTAGAATTAAGAAATTAATTTAATTAATCAGAAATTAAGCAAATTCAGCAAAACGATATTAACGATACAATTTGAAAATTTCAATCTACTACCACTGTAATACAGATTATTATACAAACTATAATACAGAGGATTTTCATTAAGATCGACGATGAAAGCTCGATGTTTCGGTGTTTTCCTAGGCAACGTCGATTCGATGTAAGCGAAATGCGTCTGTCGTACATAGACAGTTGGGATAAAACACGCAGAGACAGAGTGGAAAGTTAAGGAAAGGGCTAGAGAAAGAGGCAATGTAAACCTTCTGCTAAATTCAAAGGCGAGTTAACAGTGTCTACACACGCTGCATCGACTAGTTCCATTCACAAAGTGAAAACCTTGGCACATAAAAGTCGTTTCGATCAATTCAACTTAGGCTATTGCATGGTGTACAGAATGACAATACGTGTGGATTTTCACGCGACTTGGGTGCACATTCACACGTACACAGGCTCGCGTATACACGAGGTATTATCACACGACAAACGTACGGTGAAAGGCCTTGTGTCTTTTGACTCCCTTTGTATCTGCGCTATTGTTGATCCCTGAAGATGGAAGGGAAGTGGTTGAATTCCATTGAATTTTACGAGTCATACTCGTTGATCGTTTTCCCTTAAAGTCGTTTAGAAGCTTATGTCATGTATTTCGTAAAACGGTTCCTGTCTTTTTCTACGCCATTTATTGCTTTCTGTAATTTGAAGATACAAAGAAATATACTTACATATTTATATTTTGTAATTTCTATTTTAATTGTCAAGCTTGATTGCGAAATGGAAGAGCACTGAATGGTGAAAAAGTTATAAAAAAATAAAATAATGAAAGAAGTATTTATTTATTGTATCGTTATGTGTACTTTCCGAAAAATATATTTCGCCATTCTTTTCTAATATACTTTTAATTATAAAATTAAATAAAATAACGCTACATATGTAATTTCTGTCTTCGATCCTTTTAAAGATTTTGAAAATTTACGTTGGCTAGGAAAAACATGTTTTATAAATGCTTAAGTACTCCGAATAGCCACAAAACTGCGCGACGCTTCTTAAAAATATCGAAGTATAAAATATTATACTCTATAATATATATATGAAATAATAATACCATCGAAATAACGTAGTAGATACCAATAAATACAAAATTTACGAAATATTCTTCTCTCTGTACAATTTCGTCAGCGGAAAATATCCTTTGTTTCCCAGTATTCGGCCGATTAGTTTCATTAACAATATAAAAATAAACATTATGTCACAAACGACAACGAAATCATAAAGCTACGTTCATTTCGTCCTTTTTATTTTTTGCGTGTCGAACCGCCATTAATGCAAATAACGAGTTTACGTCGTGATAAAGTCGCGCCGATGTGATTAATGCATATCCATTTTTTCGTTTGCTTTTCTGGCCGTATTTCTCGCTTTTTTTACGTTTTTAATCAAATCCTATCTATCTTGTTAAATTACATACGATTCGTACTTATTCGTCAATCGTCCGCCTGTGGTAAATCACCGTGAATATGTTTGTGAAAGCTGCTTAATGTTACAAAACCGAACAAAGATATGTATTCGAACACGACTTTTTGATATAATTTCGCAATTAAATAACATCCCTGCATCATCGATATCGGAAAGCTTTTGTTACAATTTAAAATACGAGATGTTTTTGTACAAAATTGTGTACCTAAAATCTTGAGTGTACGCGTATTTGTAAGTATTTTGTATAAGTACCTTTACCTCATAAGAATGTATCCATAGGTTGAATTTTCTTTTAATTATTGCAAGTTTGTTATCGATTAGTTTTAGATTAATTATAAGCGTATAAAGAAATATTTGATCTATTCTAGTCTATCCAGTCGGATATCTGGATTTTCAATTCGTTAATCTTCTATTTAGGTTCATGGCTATTTGATCTGAAGGCTTTGTTTCAAGCACTTCCTGTAATCCTAAACACCAATCTTGTAATCCTAAACCGTGACATGACGTATTATCGTCGAGATCATATTACTCCTGTATCAATTTTTCATATCAGGGTATTTGCAGACTTTCAGAATTTTAGTCATTCCTCAGGGGCCAATAAAATCCGCATCAATATTTCCGAACGACAAACTATTTCGATACTTCAACGCCGTACAGAGGGAATGAAAAGGGAAACAAGATCTTTGGCGCCGTTCCAATTATTCCGTCAATTTCTCTTCCATCGTTCGAATCATTCCTTTCTATAAAAGAAATAGTGACTGAAGGAAGTAACTCGTCAAGATTTTATATCGCATGAATGAAACTTTATAACTGATTTAAATTGTGTATAAAAATAAAGTATTCATTCATTCAGAATAAAATAATCCTTAGAATGTTTAAAAGAAGAAGAAGCCTATTAGGATCCAATTTATTTGATTCTGTTCATAAAAATATGAATTTGTATAAAAACCCATAGCCTGCAAATTATAATAAATAGTAACAGAAATGAATAGCAAAATATTGGCGATTATTTTTAAATATTCTCACAGAATCAGATTCATTGATGTACCATTAAGAAAGAAAGCGAGGTGGAATTCAAATCTTATTCGTTATATTGTTATGTAAAAAAACATTTTGTTTTAGCTTGTAGTATTAAGTATTGTAGTATTTCTAGTATTAAGGTACCGTTGGGGAAGTCATATTTTTGTTTCCATGCAATAGTCAGTTTAAAATGTATGTATATGGAAAGAATTAGTTCCACAGCCTTCCTAAAGAATAAATCGATTTCGAATTAACTACGTTGCCACGTTCCAAATCTTCGCTTTCCCCCTCATGCCCTCCGCAATTGAATTAAAAAAATATAAGTCACTTTGTAGAAACAAATATAACCTATAACGTTTCTTACGAATCACTTTTCCTATTTTATCATATACACATGTACACATTTCTGGCGTGTCTGCACTCATTTAACGTATTATTTAACGTATTAGTGACGTATAATTCTGCACTAATTTACAAGCGAAAAATATGATTCAGCGAATAATTCGACCTCCCTCCCTCGCACCCACCAAAAAAACTTGTTTGTTCTCGATCTCACCGATTCAATTACAGTGTCTTGTTAAACCAGCCACAATAGAACAATTAAACTCAGCAACCTAAACTATACAACAATCCTCCCAATCTCAAAAAACTGAAAGACTACCATACAAATGAAATTCAATTTAACACGATACACAGAATCGGTGCGGAGCACGGCTACGCGCTCACTTTTATTCTTTTCGAATAACGCCTTTCACACCGGATCTCTCTGCTGAAGTTCATCCTCGCACGCTCGTGCAAAAGGGTAGATTGAAAAAGAGAACTTGAAAAACAAAAAAAAGAAAAGAAAAGAAAGAAGAGGAAAAAATAATCACCGCGAAAAATGACGCTGCCTTAAAATCCGTACGAAAGCACGCGCATAAGAGCTTACCCGAATTCCGCAGAATCGAAGTCTTCTACTTCGTCGTACCATGATTGAATATGAAAGCGAATCCTCGCGGTGGACGTCGTGTTTCTTACGCTGTACATGTCGAGCACGTGTACGTTCTGCCACACTCCGAATCTTGCTACAAAAGATAGACACCCGGATTGTTAGCACCTGTAATTTTAGGTTCCAAAAACTTTCATAACGATTGGATGATACGAAGTGGCTCACGAAAGAATCTGACATTCCTAGAAACATTTTATGTATATGCAGTTATACGAAATATTTCGAAATGTCATTAACATTGTACCAAGGCTCGTTAACAACAAATTGTTCAAATCAATGAAATGACATAATGAAATTCTTTTTCTTTGGATGCTCCTTTATTCAAACGTTTCTAATTGTATGCTGGTAATTACTCGCGTTTATTTTATGGTAGTACTTATCGTTACTAATACTAATCCTAATCGTCAGAGTAAAAGTTAATGTTGTATCGGTATCGATTATCAATTATTGATCATTAGGTGTGAATAGATGTAAACGGTGTTTCCTTTGAAGTTCTTTAGAAACCTGAGTAACAACTTTTGTCAAATTGATTTTTGTGGCCTGTTTAACCTGTGTTCATGTGATTCTGAATATTTTCTAATTTCCTATTCCACTGCTAGGATTTTTAGTATTTTTCTTATGTCATCGTTTCATATATACCACCGTGCATTTAACGTAGTTCTTAGTAAAACCGATTATAGATTTTCTATTTTTTTTTCTTTTTTTTTTTATACGAAATTTGGCAGCCATGCCACAAATTTGAATTCAATACGACCACATGGGGTCGGTGATGCTTTTGTAAATTTATAGTTTACTGTTTGTATTCAGTTTGGAATTGCTGGTTATGAGCCAGTTCATAGTTTTCCTGCCAGTTTTTATTTGATTTTCTCTTGAATATGTATTTTCCGGTTTAGTTTGTTGTCTAAACGAAGACCAAGGTATTTGACAGAATTTGTTTGCGGGATTTCTGAATTCTGAAAGTAGATTTTCGAAGTTGGATTTTGTTTTCAGTGTAAAAGCGACGTTCGAGTATTATGTTCGAGTTAATTTTAATTTTGTTATCTTAACATAGTGAAATAGAAACGTGATTACAACTGAATCAATTAAATTCCTTAGTCGGATAGATCCATTTGATTCGTTTTATTTTGCTTTTCCCCTACGTCATGCGTGCATATTGTATATGTTTTGCTAAAACTATGTTGTTCGTCGATATTTTTTCGAACAAGTATCAATTCATTTAGTGAAAATAGAGGGACATTTCTGCTTTATTGATAAAATTCCAGTAAAGCCCTATTTTTGGTATTCAAATTTTAGATACACGTGTAAGTATTAAACGTATGCATACTTCGATCGGTGTAAATTTTATTTCCCTGAATTCAAGTTAATTTAAAGTTGAATGCAACGATCGTGGAATCCGCAATGGAATATTTAATAATACCAGTAACATCGGTAACTTCGATGTTATTCGATGTTTTCCATCTGTTGGAAATATTGTTACGCTAAAAAAATTCATTTCTTACCAGAAAATGTATATGTAAAAACTTCAGATTTATGCATCAAAACGCCAAAATAATCGAATAACGTTTGTTAAAAGAAGCTGTGTTGAAATTTGTTGTTAGCAACAGACCTGCAATCCTGGGAATTTGTGAAACCACATAAATAGCTTCATAAATTAATGCGACAAACATACTTAAATATCGGATTATGTATTAGCGTGTTAAATATTATATGAACTAAATTACGGGTACTATGACTCTACTAATCAATTAATAATAATATTCATGCTGGTAAATATTAATTTTATTATTAATAAATAGTATTAACATAATATCAATAATCGATATTATAAACAGTGATTAAAAATATATGCGGCGTAAATGTATTATAGAATATATAATTGCTATATATTTCTTGCGGGCAGAATTGCTGCCACAAATAAACTACCTTACTTTGGAAATTCGTTAGATCTGGTTCACGTATGACTGACCTCCGCTTTTCAGCCTCATACCCGAGACTGTTTTAATAAAAGGTATTCTGGTCATTGAATTGATAAAAGAGAGCCAACTGCATGACCCACATGCTCCTCGGATTTCAATCTTTCGGATTTTTTCATCCGGAGGCAACTCTACCGGCTTATTCGCTGGAATCCTGTTGATAGTTCGCAAGATCTCAATTATAAACTCGCGTTACGCAATCCAGAACGCACTAGGGGGTTTGAATGTCACGTGTCGTGATATATCGAGGGTCACACTTGAATATTTTTCTATTATACGAAAAAATCAGAGAAAAATGATAAAATCTTTAATTTGGAAAAATTGTGCGCGATGTTTAAATTTTCGTTATCGAACGTTATTCTTTCACTGTCAAACGTTATTACAGATACAGTAGAAGCTCGATTATCCGAACTAACTTCGTTCAGGATGATCGGATAATCAAATTTTTCGTATAATTGAACAACTCATATTTAACTACATTCTACGTGAAAAATTATAATTTGTTACATATTACAAGTATTATATACGTAAGTTTTATTCATCATTGTTTTCCCAATCCTTGTGAGCTGCAAAATCTCATATCTTTTTTAAAGTTAATAGTTTCGCAGGAGTATCATTTGTGGAAATGTCGTCCTCTTCAAGATTTCACACTTTGGTCTTTTAATGTCACAAATTTACTAATTCCGCAAATCACTGCTATTTCAGTTACTGTTTCACCACTGCTAAATCGAGTCACTATTTCACGTCTCCCCTGAATTGAAAACGGTACGCTTACGTTTTGATTATTAGCGTGCAATAGCGTTTATTAGCGTGCAATATAAAAATCAACTGACAATATATCGACAATACAGACAATATAGTAGCTTGTCTCTCATCGACAAAAATATATGTACAACGTTTACCGATGCAATGTTCAGATAATCGAACGTTCGAATAATCGATGTTCGAATAATGGAGGTTCTACTGTACTTACAAAGACTCAAACATATAAAACAATTACATATTACATATTATATTAAACAATAACATATTATAAAAAAGAATGGAACATTGCCATCTGACTGGGCCCTTCATATGTGTATTTTTCTTGTTGCATTATTATTTTACTGTTGTATTATGTAGTACAATATTTTCTTAATTATTTTATTACTCTAATACATATTTACCTTTCATTAATATCTTGTATATTTTGATATCTTTTCCTTTTCTTCTTTTCTTTTTTTTCTGACGTTTAGTATTCTTTTCGTACCATAATTGTTTATTTATATATGCAATATTCGCTTTCATATTTCACTTTACCTTGTTTTATTTCAAGTTGATGTTACTCTGATATTATTGTGTTTATTTTACGTTTTGCGTACTTTGTTTTAAATTGGTTGAATCAACGAGTCTGGTTTGATAATGAAAAGCCGATGTTTTAAATTAGCTATATTTTTATCGCTTTAACTGCTGAAATATTTACGCGGAACAAAACTAAATAAGCTTTTCAAGCGGGCTTCCTCTTTATTCTTTTTAATTTCATTAACGTATTAGAAACATTTTCGGACAAAAGAAATTCTACAAACTCATGCTTTTTCTAACAGGATATATCTACGCATAATTAGTTTTTTACATGTTTCAATCGGTTTTCCTTTCTAGGTAACTTTATATTTTCCGCGGTGAGCGTAAATAAGAGAATCTGTTTCAATTATATACCGAACGATATAAAACGATACGTAAAACAAAGGAATTGTTTCTATGCATTACCAGTTAAACGCTTGAAAATTCTGAATACTGAAAAAAGTATAAGAATTATAACTAAAGTTAATAATTTTAAGCCACTTTAAAATACATTTTTTGTCCTTAAAAATATACCAAAGGAAAATAAGATGCTTTGTCGAATTAAATTAGTCTATGTAATATTATTCTCTTAAATTATATAACTGTTTCCGAAATGAATAAAAAAATTTGCAAATTTATGTTACAGCAACCGAACAAATGATTCCAAGCATTTAATCGATGATGTATATGTAAAGGAATTGTAGAGGATTGATAAATAGGTAACGAGAACTTGCTGTTGCAACCCGTCAAATATATTTGAAATAAATTAAATAAATAATAAATAAATATAGACAATGTCCAAAGTCGCTCGTACAAACGTATTCGCAAAGACAGTGTATAATCGCTCACAGATAAGTCGTAGATATTAATCAATAACTCGTATAACCCGTATAACTGCTTCGCTCGCGATCGCGTCCGTTTATTTATGGGGAGAGTCGGAAAATTCGAATTCGTCTTTGTTCGACGGTTGCACGTTGCACGACATTGTTTTGCCCGGAGTTTATTTATTCTTACATTACGTGTATCCTAACGATCTTGATACTCCGAGGCAAAACAACAACATGATTTGAATTGTCCTCTGACTAATGTGCCGCTAGATATATTATCAAAGCTCAGACAAATATTTCGAAGGCATCTAAAGCACGTCGATTGTTTCTCGACAAAATCAAACGAGCAATCAAGTGCACCCATCGAAGACAGGCAATAAACGAAATGGAATTTTTCTTTTATAAGAACCAATATCGCTTTTTGCGCCTTGCTGTTGCAAATTGAAATGAAGTCGAAACAAACTACAAGGGACGAAAAAAAACAGTATGGTGAGGGAGATTCATAAGTAAGAAGAAGAAAAATTGAAGTAAAAAGAAGAAACGCACTGACATCGATCCGGTTGCAGGAGGAACAATTTCGCGTTCGAACGTATACCGGTGGATATTGAAAAATGATAGGGACGACTAAAGGGAATGAAAAATGGAATATATCTGTAGGAGTTACTTGCCAACATCTCTGCACTGATCTTTCTCGAGAAGGTTGCACTGTACTACCCATCGTCTCGCGATATGAGCAAGTTCGTCATCCCAGATCTGTCAAAATAAATATCGACATCAGATTCTGACAGGTATGATCATTAAAGAAAAGTCCATTAACTCTTTATTCGAAATGATCGAAGAAATCCACGATAGTTGTGTAACTATTACTGATAATATACGCTGCATCATAATGCGATTTTGTTTGTTATTAATATATACAGAATAAATGTAGCTATAGAGAGGGTTAAAATTTCTTTACAGTTGCCATTCAACACCTGAATGTTGTTCATGCCAGTCGTCAGCATGTTCCAACCTTATCCCTTATTTTTTATAGCCACATATATTACGCCTTGGCGGACCAAACTAAATCTTACCAGCTCCATCATGAACTTTGCTGGACGTTGAGGGCCCGGATTTCCTCGCTCCTCGTCTCCGTTCGCCACAGTGTTGCGATAAACGTTGTGCCAATCGAGTATGGTCTCGATATCCTTCTCGCTCAGATCAGTATGCTGAAGGTTCACGCATCTAGTTCCATCTGTGTCGTACTGTGAAAATGATATATCGAACTTTCAATTTACGATAGGACATTAGATGTTTTACTATTAACTTAATATTAAGAAAGTAGAATTTTATGTTTAATAATAGAAAAGCAATAGTTATTCTCTTTGATCATTTCTTTCGTTATTTCTTATAATCATATTTCTTCCAATATCTTTGTTTCTTGTTGCTTTGTCTTTAACGATTTTACGTCATTCGAACGTCGTTTAAGTTTGACAAGCAAACGAGATATTATTAATTGAATCGCTGCTTTAATCTTCCTGTTCGTTTCAAATAGCTCTTATACATTCTAATTGAAATTGTCATTTAAAAACCCGATTAGTTATAAATCTTGGATATTCATATTAATAAACGCAAATTATGAACCGAAATTTCTATAACTGGTATAGCAATAGTACAAGAATAGTGCAGATATCATATATGTCGAATTCACATTATAATTAGAGTTGGGGTTAGGGGCGCGAAACGAGTCTTCGTCGTGATTAGACATTGTTGTTAAGCAATAGAGAAGATATTGACTAGCGCAAATATGATTATTACAGATTTCGACAAGCAACCGTGATAATTAGATACTCGCGACGCCAATCATAATGATCATGGGTTCCATAACGAATCCGCGGTCAAAGGGGTAACCGATGTATGTTCTCACAAACTCCAAGTCCAACACTTGGTTAACAAAACGTGAAAAATTCGTAAAGACGTTATTCTTTCTCGCTGATGAGGTCGCACAAGAGAATGCCTTTCCGTGCGATGATGCCACGGAGGAAGACTATGACGGGGTGTGTCTAAGGGCACACGATCATCGGATTCGTGGAGCGATGCCTTCGTTCAGAAGGTGAGGGAAATTGACGTTGC